>JARCFY010000247.1:0-45648 GCA_029233225.1 Lepidodactylus listeri | reverse complement strand
CAGTTTAAAGCTTGCCTCTCTTGCTAAGCGGATGCAAAAGTAACGAGTTTTACTCCTCCAACCAAATATAGTTACTTCTTTTTTCCATCTTTTTTGAAGAAACTTATCTAAACAGCTGATTTACAACAATTTTATAAAGCATATTTCTTAAAGTCCAATTCAAGGAGATAAAAAGTATATACCATATTATATTCGCACGCGCGCATATACACGCATTATGTATAAAATGAGATTTATGGGATTCAACCTGTTCACCCTCTCCGCATATCCTATGTTTATGGGCTTTTGAGGTGAAGGGCAGCTCAAAAACCAGCCATTCACCCATTCATCGGCTTCAACATTACAACCCGGTAACGATTTCCATATTTAGTATGTTTGCGTTCCACCCCTGCAGCTATTAAAGCTTGTCCTAATTGAACCATATTTGCATCCCTCATAGCAGCAGAGTTTTCTTTCTTCAATATCTTAAAGATATCCGCCAAAGACATTTGACAACATTCCTCTCCATCCTCAGCTCCACGAAAAACAGAATAAAAAACCTCCTCAGCTGAAGATCTACGATAATAAGCGGCATTATGTTGTTGAATTTCATACTCTTCCTCTGCCGAAAACCAATAAGGTTCGCCCGCACTCAATTCACACTTTAACTGAGCAAAAATCTGATTATGCTCTATGCCTTCACAGTTAATCTTCTCTTTCACCTCAACACAGACAAAACGACGGCTTCCAGTAGGATCAGTCAGCAAATCTTTCCGGTTGGAGGTAGCAATGAAAGAGGCAATACGGGGTAAAACACGATAATTCTTCTGGTGTGCTTTACGCAAATTCAAAGCAGCCATCTGCATTACATTTTTTAACGCAGGCATCTTGTGAGCCGGAAAGCGGTCGAATTCATCCAAGTTAATCATACCCATCTCAGCCATCTTCTGCTCCACTTGTCCTTGGGAGGTCAATTCGAAACTATCCATATAATAATTCGCCAACTCTTCCGGCATCAATGATCTACAAAAGGTAGATTTCAGCCTGCCTTGTTCACTACTAATCAGCATGGGAGCCACACTATTGGCATGCATTCCGGTCAGCCCACCCCATTGTGCAGTCAGTGCCAGCATCCAGCGATGAAAACATCTTACCCACAATTCATTATCCGACACTCGGAGAGCCAAGTTTTGCAACCGATCCTTCCCATCCCAGACGGGCAATTCATCCAAATAAAGCATAAACGGATGATATTCTGCCACCTTGGTCGAATTTACATAACGCAATAAATCCTTATCCCAACAGTCTATCCCTTCTGCACGCATATCCATACAAATGCTGTTCAGTTCACGTTGACAGGCGGGACGGAAACCCCTCCTTTTATCTTCCAGCTGACGAAATTCCGTCACTTCCGTCAGCACATTATAGCGGAATTCATAATGAGAGAGCAAGAAAGTCTGCAATTTTTTCATCAGCAAAGCCGACTTTTCATAGGACTGGTTTTCTCCGTTCTTTTTTCTGTCATACCCTGTTTTCTGATCCCCTTCTGTAATTCGGGATTTTCTTTCTATAGCTTCGACTTTTTCTGTTGCCACAGCTTCTTTCACCTTCATTGTCTTCCATTTAGCCCACCATTGACAGGCAACATTCCATACCATTGGGATACTTTTCATACAATTTCGTTTTTAAATGTTACCTGCAAATATATAGTCATAAAATAGCAAATTCCAAATAATTACTCTATAAATTCAACCAATTTTCAACTTCTGAAAACATCAGGAGAATTTCTTGTTTTCTTCCATATGTTTTTATACTTTTGTACTGAAAATAACATCGTCTTACAATAGTCAGACGATCGTCTAATAATTATACAACGATCATCTTATCATCATAAGATGGTCGTCTGATATAGGTCAGACGAGTTTATCAAAGGGAAAAGATAAAGAATATAAATAGAAGAAAAGGAAAATACATGGCAGTAAAATTTGATTTCTATGAGAGCCCCGTTGCACCAGGTTCCAAAAAAGGCGTACATTATCACGCACGGGTAGTGGGAAGCCACACAACCAATACGGCAGAAATAACCAGAAGGATTCAAAGTGCATGCAGTCTGACAAAGGGAGATATAAAAGGTGCACTGAGTGCATTAAGTGATATTCTGATTGAAGATCTCAGCAATGGAGACAGGGTACACCTGGAAGGGGTAGGCTATTTCCAAATAACGCTGGAATGTGCAGAAACAGAAGACCCGTCAAAAACACATGCCCAAAATGTGCACTTCAAGACGGTAAGATTTACTCCGGATAAAATACTGAAGAAGGAACTTCACAAGGCCATACATACCAAACGTTCCGAAACAAAGTTTCATTCCCTGCAGCTATCTGACATAGAAATAGACGGCAAACTGATGGAGTATTTTGAAGAAAATTCCTATCTGACACGCAGACGTTTCGAACTGCTTTGCGGATTTACCCGCACCATGGCGCTAAAACATATCAAACGGCTGATACAGGAAAAACGGCTGAAAAATACAAATACGTACAACCAACCTGTTTATGTGCCGACACCCGGAAATTATGGGAAATCGTATTCCGAAGAAAATAAATTGTGAATGGGGTGAACGGAAGGATTCAAAGCTGCCCTGCACCCGCTTTCCCTTTGGTGGTGCGGGTTGCAGAGGTGGGTGAACAGGGTGAAGGGCAGATGAGGGAATGATATGGAATTACTATGCAAAAGTGAGGACAATTGGTTATTTCCATAGTATATTGCAAAAAAAAGAGTATTTTTGTAAGTACAATAATATACGACATAAAAATACTTATGAACAAATTTCTTTCCTTATTATTTTTATTAAGCGTTTCCCTGCTTTGCCATGCGCATGGAGGAGGCAATTACGAACACAGCGACATGCTCGCAAGTATGAAACCCGGAGACAAAGCCGCTCTTCTCATGGTACACTTCGGTACGACACATGATGATACACGTGCAGCGACCATTGAAGCAATTAACGGCAAGGCACAAACAGCTTTCCCCGAATTGAAATTCCAGGAAGCCTATACATCACGTATCATCATTCGCCGCCTGAAGAAACGTGGAATAGAAAAGGACACTCCATTGGATGCACTGCTGAAACTACGCGGAGAAGGCTATACACATATCATTGTACAAAGTACCAACATCATTGACGGGGTGGAAATGGAATCCCTTCGCAGGGATGTGGAAAGTGTGCTGCCCTTCTTTAAGGAAGTACGAGTAGGAACTCCCCTGCTTTATTCTGTGGAAGATGCGGGAAAAGTCGTAAAAATAATGGAAAGCCGATTCAATGTACCGGTTCAAGCCAAGAAAACTGCAAAAGAAAACTTTGTTCTTGTAGGACATGGAACTTACACCCCCAGTACGGCTATCTACAGCCAAATGGACTATATGCTGAAAGCTGACGGATTGACAAACTTCCATGTAGGTACCATAGAAGGTTATCCCACTTTTAAAACCATGCTGGCACAACTGAAAGCGGAAAAGGCCAAACGCGTAACACTTGTGCCTTTCATGTTCGTAGCCGGAGATCATGCCAAAAACGACATTGCCGGAGAATGGAAAGAGATGCTCGAAAAAGAGGGGTTCACTGTCAAAGTACATTTGGAAGGATTGGGACAAATCCCTGAAATACAGGAGATATTCATTGAACATATCCGCTTCGGACTAAAGCACCGCATGCTGGATATCATGACAAAGAAAGCTGCTTACGCTGCCGGAAAAGAGGTGGAATAAACTCCTGGCACGAATTGTATATATCATTACTAAACCAAAAGCACTGAATATATCAAAATCTAAAATAACGATCAAACCGGAAGCATTCGGGCGGGCAAACCCCGCCCCTACAGTAGATGTTTTCCTCAGCTTGATAGCTATCGGATCCAATTTTATAGCAAAAGGATTGGGTTTATTTACCGTTATCCTTCCTTAGTATTCTATCCTTTCAATCTTGGAAGATAACTTCTCGATGACAGTATTCAGTTCCTCTTCCCATGGAATGACATTGAAATCTCCCCAGAAATCAGCATCATATTTGAAATGTATATCCGAGAATATAGTGCGTGTAGGTATACGTTCTTTACGCTGGAAACGAGTCACATTATCCGTATCCACTTTACAAGTGACCATCTCGAACCAAGTGTGCAGGGTAGAACTGCTGAACCATTGTCGTTTTAGTTTCACCTTAAAATAGAGATCTCCCCGAATATGATTCATATAATAAATGCCATTCCACTGCCTGTAAGAAACAGTATATACCACTTTTTGCGCAGCTATTTTCCACTTGCGTGCCTTTCGCTCCACAAACATATCCGTAGCTTGCTTTATATAGGAGGGATTAATCTCAAAACGTGCCTGCACCAATGCATTGTTCTCAGCATCAATGTATAAATCGCCACAATAAAGAGGTTCTTTTATTCCTTTATTCTGCTGGAAGGAAATTACATTAACCATACGGTTATCTATCACCGTCATATCACAAGAAGCATAAGTATATACATTGCTCTTATTGTCAGGCAACAGAAAATCAGGCAAGTTCTTGATGAGATCCAATTGCAGGCAGGCATCAATTCCTGCACTCATCTTGGCTATTAATGTGTCCTGATCCTGACTGTTAGTGATATTGCTCATCTTCAACAGCTTTACATGATCCTGAGAATGTACCAGTAAAGGAGATGGTTTGTAGATTTTGAACACAGCTTCTGTCAGACTACGAAACTTTTGTTTATATTGAACACCTTCCCGATAAAAAGTAGTGAGATAAATAGGAGCCGGTGCATAATTCACCTTTTTAGCTTTCAACATCTCACGTAGCAACCGCACGGGGTTGATAGCGCGAATCACCACTTCCTGAATAGGAATTACCCGGGGTTCCAAAGGCCACACAGCATGCTGTGCTTCCAGTAAGGCTATATCTATCTCCTGTCCTACATATCCCACATGAGATACTCCAATGCGACTCTGCCTCAACGAATCGGGCAGGCGTAAACGAAACTCTCCATCCTGATTGGTAATGCTGCCTATAGAAGTGCCAACCACCCCCACTGTACCGTATGCAATAGGGGCGCCGGACTGGTTATCTTGCAATTTACCTTCTAAAGTGAAATAAGCCAATGTATCTTTAGGAGTGACAACAACCGGACGCTGCACTTGAAGCTGATTAATCAGAATATGATTCCCCACAATGCGAAGGCTGATATCCTGCCGGCCGATAATTTCGCAAACAGCCTGACGAACTGTGCGCCGGCCTGCCCCTAGCTTCACTGTACGTTCGTTATCCACTACCTTGCTATCATAAATAAAAAGAAAACCGGATTGTTCCGACACCTTACCCAATAATGCATAAACAGTTCCTTTACTTTTAGAAAGATAGATGACACGTTCCAACACATCACTATCCGCTGCTTTCACAGATGCCGCCATGCAAGCAAACCATCCGAGAAAAAAGATATACCAATGATATGTACAGATACGTTTCATCACCACATTTTATTCAGATAAAGTAAACCTGTTACCTTCGCGTGTATATTTCAGATTCATAGCCAGACAGATAAGTTCTGCCATGGACTCCGGAGAATTTCCTGAAAACGCAACAGTAAGCCGGCGCTCTCCCAAAGAGGGAGAGGTTTCAATCTGTATGTCAGAAGAATGCAGATTGATTACTCTAAGGATATTCATCAAAGGTTCATCTTTGAAACGCATGTTCTCCAGATAACGGGCTACCCGGGCGTCATCCTGATAATCGGTGAGATGCAATTGATGTGTTTGAAGTGTCACAGCTTCACCGGCATTGACATAGACCTCCTGATTTTTATTTTTCAGGGTTACTTTCACTCTGCCACGTTGTACGGAAAGTTCAAAAGGAGTACCGGCATCGCTCTTTACATGAAACGCGGTTCCCAGCACTTCAATCCTTACTTCTTCCGTTTCAATCAAAAAAGGACGCTCACGGTTGCCGGTCACATCAAACAACGCATTTCCCTGCAAACTGACCTCGCGTTTGTCCATAGAAAAATGTTCTGGATATTGCAAAGAAGTTTCTCCGCCCAGATAGACTATAGATCCGTCTTCCAGTGTAGTCACTAATGTAGATTGTTCCGTATTCTGCTGCATGATTAAGGTTTGGGCTGCTACCGGTGTGTCTGACTTCCAATAAACCGTAGTCAAACAAATACATATTCCGACAAATGCAGCAGCTATAGCCCCCCACTTCAGCAACATAGACTTGGGTGAATGCCCTGCTTTCTGCCGTACCGGTGACAAAAGTCCGTCAGCATCCAAACGGTCATACAATTTATTCCATGCCCGATTTACTCTTTCTTTATTTTTTTCTGTTTCACTCATGTCTTTATGATATAGTTTTCAATTTCTTTTCTTAATGTCTTAAGGGCTTTTGTCATCTCAGCCTCCACGGTCTTCACCGACAAAGAAAGCTGTGATGCTATTTCTGTATACGTCTTACCTTCCACACGGTGCATCCGGAATATACGCAATCTACGTTCCGGCATTCCGGTAAGTGTAATATCTATCAAACGTTTCAATTCACTATATTCCATTTGCTCCTGAGGACCGGCATCTTGAGCCTGATCTTCCCCTGAAAGAACAAATTCACGGTATCTGTTTCTCACCTCCTGATGTTCGCAATATTGAAAAGACTGATTGCGCACCGCAGCATAAAGATAACTCTTCATAGAACGGAATATAGGCAAGCTCTCCCGGTTCTTCCAAAATCCATAGAACAATTCCTCCACGATTTCTTCTGCCGCCTCCATACTGCCGGTAATACTCATGGCGTACCAGCAGAGAGGGGAATAATAGCGGCGGAACACATCTTCAAACGCCTTTATATCTCCCTCTCTTATCTTGGCCAGTATTAACAAATCATTCAGCATCCACGTCTTTTTTGGTGGTTATTTTCAAATATATATAAAGCATCCGAGGTTCTAGCGAGTTTGCTTCTTTAATTTATGGACTGCATTTTCCAATGATTCCGTAGGTTCAATGATATTGTAAGAACCCCAGAAATCTTCGTTCCAATATTCATCCACTCTGTCATAAAAAGCCTCGCTCTGGCTGAAAGCACGCCTGTTGGGAATGGGTACTACATTTTTCTCGTCACGGTCTGTCACCACCATTTCTGAAAGGACTGTGTATCCGGTAGAGAAGAGTTTCCGTTTCCAGTCACATTTGAACCGGATATTGTTTCGGATATAATTCAGATAGGTCTTTCCATTTACCTCTTTATAAGTGATAAGGAAGGAAACTTCCTGAGGCTTGAAACGTAATCCATAAGGTTTCTTTGCAAGAATAGCTTGAATGGCTTTCGCTTTATTATCCATGGAGAGGTTAAATTCTGCACGGGTAAAGGATAACTTTTCACGGTCTATATAGAGTTTGCCGTAATAAAGGGCGTAAGGCAATACTACCCGGGGCCGGAAACTGATAACGAATTGCAGGCGATTGTCTATCTGAACCGGTTCTTCCATAAAAAAATCATAATAGTGCAAAGTTTCAGCCTCCAACAGGGCATCCTGATTCTTCACCACATCTAGGTAAATGGATAATGTGGGACCTCCGGCCAGTTTCACCCCCAGCGTATCACTTAATTTCTGACTTAGAAGTCTGCGGCCTTTCAACACCTCCGTGCGATCCCGACTGACCGTCCGGTCGTTATAAGGAGTTTTGAATACATCAATCAACGCTTCGGATATATTAATATAGCGACGACCCTTCTGAACGGTTTCCCGATAAAATCCGGTCAGCAAATTATTCTTGTCACTGTAGTTTGCCGGAACTTTGCGAAGCGCTTCCTCCACAATGAAACGTGGATTATTAGCGTAAATCACAATCTCATTCAACATATTGGCATGAGGGGTAAGATAGATTTTCAAATCTGACATATGTTCCTTATCCAGATGTATTCTATTGTTACGATAACCAATATGCGAGATTTCCAAAGCCGGAACTTTCTCCAGATCTTCTATTTTCAAGGAGAATTCACCATCTGCATTCGTCACGGTTCCGACACTGCTTCCCGGAACAGATACATTGACATACTCCAAGGTCTTTCTATTCTGCTTGTCCTTTACCACACCGCTTACCGTGATATAATTATTTTCTTCAGCAAACGGAGCACCGTCCTGGCTCCATACCGGAATTACACCCAGCCAAAGGACAACAGCCAGTGCCAATTCCATAAGTTGTTTATTATGCGTTCTCATATTCATAGGGTATTAAAAGGTGAATACTCAATCTGTTTCTACTTATAAGATCGCCCAGAATTGAAATACCCTATGAAAATAAGAAAAATAATTCGTTTTATTAATCGGCCTCCTCTTCTTTTTTAGCAATTTTCTTTTTCTTCGTCCGGCCACTCTTGCGCAAAGCCTCCGCTATGATCCATTGAAGCTGCCCATTAGTGGAACGGAACTCATCCGCCGCCCACTTCTCAACAGCCTCCATGGTTTCAGCATCGACTCTGAGCACAAAGCTTTTAACAACCTCTTTCTTAGCCATTTTTTTATATTAGTGATTCAATGTTCCGGAATTGATTACGGGCTGTGCCGGCTCATCTGCACAAAGCACTACCAGCAGATTGCTGACCATAGCAGCTTTCTTTTCCTCATCCAATTCGACAATTTCATCCTCGGCCAATTTATCCAAAGCCATCTTGACCATGGAAACAGCTCCTTCCACAATTTTTTCACGAGCAGAAATAATGGCGCTTGCCTGCTGGCGGCGCAGCATCACTGCCGCAATTTCAGGCGCATATGCCAAATAATTAATACGGGCCTCCACCACTTCCATTCCTGCCATGGCAAGACGTTCATTCAGCTGATGCTCCAACTGGTCATTGATTTCCTCGCCTCCTCCACGCAATGTAAGCTGGTCTTTATCACTGCCGTCATAGGCATACTGGCCTGCCACCTGACGGAGGGCAGCATCACTCTGCACACGCACAAAGTCTTCAAAAGCATTCATACGGCCGGCCACACTGACAGTAGCCGTACCTGTCCCCTTACTGTCTGCCATGGTCTGTGCATCAATATCAAACATCGCCTTATAAGTATCCTTCAACTTCCAGACCAGGACCAGACCTATCAGAACCGGATTACCAATCTTATCGTTCACCTTGATTGGTTCCACATCCAGATTACGGGCACGGAGCGAAAGCTTCTTCTTGTTCATAAAAGGATTAACCCAGTAAAAACCGGTTTTCTTGAAAGTTCCTTCATATTTACCGAAAAACACCATCACGCGGGCTTCATTAGGTTCCTGAGAAAAATATCCCGGAGCCATCAATATAAATGCCATTACCAACACAAACAAAACAGGAATAGACAACCACGGCATTTGCCCCAGAAGCAAAAAGTTCAGAAAAACCAATGCAGGTATTACTACCAAGTTGAAGAACAACGCAGTAAATCCATTGATTACCAGACCATTGTAAGCAGTTTCTTTTGTTTCCATAATAATTTGTTTTTGATATTATTTTGATATCACAAATCAACTGATATTTTCTGAAATAAACAAACGATTATGTATGTTGTATGACAGAAAGACGCAAAATAGCGTAACCAAAATGAAATAGAAAGCCTTGTTTTTTTGACTTACATCAATAAAATAGAGATTTTGATCAAAAATATGCTGCAAAACATATGTCGTAACAAACAAAGGCCTTATCTTTGTGTTGTAAAACATAAAAAGATAGTTTTTTTAGTAGCTACTAAGGTAAAAAGTAAGATTGTTTAAAGAAGGCCAACCGCGAGGCGCGCCCGATGTTTAGAAAAGTATTAAGGTATTAATTTAAAAAAGAAAGGATAACATTATGAAAAAGGTAAAAAACATTTTTCACAAAATCGCTAACGCTGATCCTATGATTTGGGGATACGTTATGTTGAATGAAACAAAGTAAATTAGAACCAGTACGGGGTAATACCCTGTAGGATTATAAAAAAAGGACGGTTATTTAACCGTCTTTTTTTATGCCTTTTTACGGGAATTCTGCTATCTTTGTCCATTCATTTTATACGTATGGACAAAATGCAGGTAGATACCCATAATAAAGAGTTTCAAGATGCCTTGAATCTTATTCAATATACACGCCAGTCAGTCTTTCTGACCGGAAAGGCGGGTACGGGCAAATCTACTTTTCTGAAATATGTCTGCGAAGTAACCAAAAAGAAACATATTGTTCTGGCTCCCACAGGAATAGCAGCCATCAATGCAGGTGGAAGCACATTACACAGCTTTTTCAAGTTACCTTTCCATCCTCTCCTGCCGGATGATCCCAATTTCAGTCTGAAAGGTGGGAAATTACATAGTTTTCTAAGATACACCTCTGCCCATCGCAAACTGATAAAAGAAGTGGAATTGGTGATTATTGATGAAATATCTATGGTTCGGGCGGACATTATTGACTTTATAGACAAAGTATTACGGGTATATTCACAAAATATGCGCGAGCCGTTCGGAGGAAAACAAATATTGCTGGTAGGAGATGTTTTCCAGCTGGAACCGGTCATCAAGAATGATGAACGGGAGATAATCAGCCGTTTCTATCCCACTCCTTATTTCTTCTCGGCAAGAGTGTTTCAGGAAATGGAACTGGTATCCATTGAACTGACAAAAGTATACCGCCAGTCGGATAAAGTTTTTGTCAATGTGCTGGATCATATCCGAACCAATACAGCCGGGGCAGCTGATTTACAACTGCTGAACACACGCTATAACACCCGAATAGAAGAGAATGAAAGTGATATGTTTATCACCCTGGCCACACGAAGAGATACCGTAGACTTCATCAATGAAAAGAAACTGGCCGAACTGCCCGGAGAATCAACGATTCTGACCGGTGAAATAAACGGAGAATTTCCGGAAAGCAGCCTCCCGACTCAAATGGAACTGGAAGTAAAGCCGGGTGCACAAATCATTTTTATAAAAAACGATTATGACCGCCGTTGGGTAAACGGTACTATCGGCACCATTGCAGGCATAGACGAAGAGGAAACGCTCTATGTTGTGACAGAAGACGGACAGGAATTTGATGTAAAAAAAGACAGTTGGCGCAATATACGCTACAAATATAATGAGCAAGAAAAAAAAATAGAGGAAGAAGAACTGGGAGTATTTATACAATATCCTATCCGTCTGGCATGGGCCATTACCATACACAAAAGCCAAGGACTGACTTTCAGCAGGGTAATCATTGATTTTACAGGAGGGGTATTTGCCGGCGGACAAGCATATGTAGCATTGAGCCGTTGTACTTCTCTGAACGGTATCCAGCTGAAAAAACAAATTACCCGCGGAGACATCTTTGTCCGTCCTGAAATAGTTAGTTTTGCACAAAGGTTCAATAACCGCCAGTCTATTGAGAAAGCATTAAAGCAGGCACAAGCTGATGTGCAGTATGTAGAAGCAGTGAAGCAATTCGACCAAGGTAATTTTGAGGGATTCCTAGAGCAATTCTTTCTTGCTATCCATTCACGTTATGATATTGAGAAGCCTTTGATCAAGCGGTTTATACGCAAAAAGCTAGGTATTATCAACCAATTGAAAGGTGAGAACCAACGATTAAAGGACCAACTCTACGTACAGCGCAAGAATTTGGAAAAGTATGCCCGCGAATATTACTTGATGGGAAATGAATGTATCACTCAGGCACATGATTCGCGTGCCGCTATGGCCAATTATGATAAGGCCATCGAACTGAATCCTTCGTACACGGATGCCTGGATACGTAAAGGCATCACTTTATATAATAATAAGGAGTATTATGAAGCTGAAGTCTGTTTGAATGAAGCGGTACGCCTCAGCCCTGCCTTGTTCAAAGCTGTTTATAACCGGGGGAAAAACAGACTGGCACTGGATAATATAGAAGGAGCACTGGGTGACTTTGACCGTGCCGTTTCCTTAAAACCGGAGCATCCCAAAGCACACGAATATTTCGGCGATGCCTTGATGAGAGTGGGAAAAGAAGATGAAGCCGCCCTGCAATGGGAGATTGCAGAACGATTGCGTGAAAAAAAATCTAAAGATTAAGATAGCATGCTTTTAAAATTTTATGATAAGAATAATAATCCCAGAGATCTGGAGGAAGTGGTCCGGATACTGAATGAAGGCGGGTTGATCATTTATCCCACCGATACCATGTATGCCATAGGTTGTCATGGTCTGAAGGAACGCGCCATAGAACGTATCTGCAAATTGAAGAACATTGATCCGCGCAAGAACAATCTATCTATTATCTGCTATGACCTGAGTAATATCAGTGAATATGCCAAAGTGGATAATAGTACATTCAAACTGATGAAACGGAATCTTCCGGACCTTTCACCTTTATTCTGAATACGGGAAGCCGGTTACCCAAAATTTTCAGAAACCGCAAAGAAGTGGGTATCCGTGTTCCCAACAATAATATTATAAGGGAAATATGCCATTTGCTGGATGCTCCTATCATGACTACTACTCTGCCCCTGAAAGACGGAGAGGATATAGAATACATTACCACACCGGAGTTGATAGAAGAAAAATTCGGAAACGATGTGGAACTGGTTATTGACGGAGGAATCGGAGGAATAGAACCTTCAACCATTGTAGACTGTACAAATGGAGAAGCTGAAATAGTACGTCAGGGTAAAGGTATCCTGAACGATTTTTAATCTGAATTGTTTAATCTATTAGAAGTATAAAATTAAAGTAAATTTATCATGTTATTAGCATCTGAAACCAGCATTCAATTAACAAATGCGTTAGAGAAACTAATCGACTCCGGCATTCAATTAGGAGAAAGAGTCTTAGGGGCACTTATTATTTTCGTAATTGGTAAATTCCTCATTAACTGGCTGAACAGACTCTTTGCACGTATCCTGGAAAAAAGAAAAGTAGATCCAAGTATCCAATCGTTCTTAAAGAGTATGGTGAATATCTTGTTACTCCATCATGCTGATCCTTGCCGTTATCGGAAAACTAGGTATTGAACTGACAGGGTTTGCAGCTCTTCTTGCTTCTGCCGGTGTCGCTATCGGTATGGCATTGTCCGGTAACTTGCAAAATTTTGCCGGAGGGTTAATTATCTTATTGTTCAGACCGTATAAAGTAGGTGACTTTATTGATGCCTCTACCGGTGCTTCGGGTACAGTAAAAGAAATTCAGATTTTCCATACGATCCTTATCACTCCCGACAACAAGATGGTATATGTACCTAACGGTGCTATGAGCAGTGGAGTCATCACTAATTACAGTAAACTGGATACCCGCCGTATAGAATGGAATTTTGGTGTGGATTATGGAGAAGACTATAATAAGGTAGAAAAGGTAGTACGCGAAATCATTGCGAATGACAAACGCATCCTTACTGATCCAGCTCCGTTTATTGAATTGGGAGAACTTGCGGCCAGCAGCGTAAATATAAAAATCCGTGTATGGGTAAAAAGTTCTGATTACTGGGATGTATTCTTCAGCATGAATCAAATAGTATATGGTACATTCAATAAAGAAGGAATCAACTTCCCATTCCCACAACTGACTGTACATCAAGCATAATTAGAAAAGGGACAAAAGCAGTTACTGCCTTTGCCCCTTTTTAAAGTTATTATTTTCTGTCTGCCTTCAGTCGATCTGCCATAGCCTTAGCCAGCTCCTTTGCCTGAGTATAAGTTTCGGACTTCATGCTATGTTTCATTTCAATAGGATTACCGACAGGCTCAAATTTCAGCTTATCATTGAACTCGGCAATCTTCTTCACAGCTGCACTAGCCCAAGTAAATGAACCGAAGTATCCCATATAGCGCCCCTTTATCTCACGAGAAGCCAACTTACTCAACAATGCTTCCATTTCCGGATACATCTGGGTATTATAAGTAGGGCAACCTACGATCAATCCTTTATATTTGAATACATCCGCAATGATAAAAGAGTGACTGGTATGGGAAACATTATGCATCACAATATTACGGATGCCTTGCTTGCTCAGTTCTTCTGCAATAGCCTCGGCCACTTCCTCAGTATTTCCATACATGGAACCATAGGCAATTACCACACCTTCTTCAGCTTCATAACGGCTCAAACGATCATAGATACGCACCACCCGAGGAATTTCCTCTGTCCATACCGGACCGTGAGTAGAGCAAACAGTAGTGATCTTCAAAGTTTGTAATTTCTGCAAAGCCTTCTGCACCGGAGCACCATATTTACCTACAATATTGGAATAATAGCGCACCATTTCATTCCAGTAAATATCCGTATTAATGTTTGTATCAATCACACCACCATTCAATGCTCCAAAGCAACCGAAAGCATCACCTGAAAACAGAATTCCTTCCGTTTCATCAAAAGTAACCATGGTTTCTGGCCAGTGAACCATCGGAATTAATGAGAAACGCAGTTTATGATGTCCCAAAGCAAGAAAATCGCCCTCACCTACTACATAGCGTTCACCACCTACCCCATAGAATCCTTCCACCATCTCGAAAGTTTTTTTGTTACCGACAATCACAATGTCGGGATAATATCGCTTGATCAGACTGATAGAACCGGAATGATCTGGTTCCATATGGTTTATAATCAAATAATTGATAGGTTTATCGCCAATAATACTACGGATTTTCTTCAAATAAACTTCGAAATAACATACGTCTACTGTATCTACCAGAGCGACCATCTCGTCGTCAATCAAATAAGAGTTGTAAGACACACCGTAAGGCAACGGCCACAAGTTCTCGAACAATGGCTTGTTACGGTCATTCACTCCCACATAATGTACTTTTCCTTTTATTTCCATATCTGTTTCTCTTTTTTTAGTATTTATAGTATTTGCCTTGCCAGGCATCTCTTTCTCTCATTCTCTTTTTCACTTTGTCCGTAAATTCAAAATTCTTCAGTCCCCAATCGGGAGCAATCAGTAATTCTTTGGGGGACTGGGAAACAAAACGCTCCAGCACCATGTCCGGACGAAGATGTTCTATATAATCAATAACCAAATCAATATATTCATCGGCTGTATAAAGATGGAATGCTTCAGGAGCTTTCGCATACTCACCTGCCATGCGTGTACCCTTTATCAGTTGCAATTGATGCAATTTCAAAGTTGTCAAGGGCAGTTCCGAAAGTATTCCGGCCTGCTCTATCAGCATTTCCCTGTTCTCACCCGGCAGACCTAAAATGATATGTCCCCCTACCGGTATTCCTCTTTCAGCCGTTTTCCGGATAGCGGTGACAGTATCGGCAAAAGTATGCCCGCGGTTTATACGCTTCAAAGTTTCATCATTCGAACTTTCAATGCCATATTCCACCAACAAGAAAGTACGTTTGCCAAGATTTTCCAGATAATCCAGCAATGAAAGCGGCATACAGTCCGGGCGAGTACCTATCACCAGCCCTACTACATTCTCGACTGTCAAAGCCTCTTCATACTTCCGTTTCAACTCTTCCAGTTCACCGTACGTATTGGTATAAGCCTGAAAGTAGGCCAAATATTTCATTTCAGGATATTTACGTGCAAAGAACTGCTTTCCTTCTTCCAACTGCCGGCTTACGGACTTCTCAGTATGACAGTAGGCCGGGTTGAAGGTCTGATTATTACAATAGGTGCAACCTCCGTATCCTACCGAGCCGTCACGGTTGGGACAAGTAAATCCGGCATTGATAGAAATCTTCTGCACCTTATAGGGAAAGCGCGTGGCCAAAAAGCCGGATAAGTCGTTATAAAGCATCTCTCTGTTCATGAACTTATTTTGCGAGGCAAAGATACGTATTTTCAAACAAAAGTTTTACCTTTGTCTCTGATTATCATTTAAAGAATTAATGTATTATGAAAAAATTAAGCATATTTATTATTTTATTCTTCTGCTTGCTGACTGCCGGCGCTCAACAAGTGAGCTTGCAGGATGTGGCAAACAAAACGTATCGTGCTGAAGGAATCAGAGGCGTCAAGCCCATGCTGGATGGAGAACATTATACCCAGATGAGTGCCGACGGCAAAAAAATTGTGCAATATTCCTTCAAAACAGGGAAGGAAACAGGCACTATCTTCGATGTAAATACAGCCCGTGACTGTACTATCCAGTCATTTGATGACTATATCATGTCACCTGATGAGAAACTGATTTTAATACAAACTGATACCAAACCTATTTACCGCCGTTCTTTCACTGCCAATTATTACATTTTCAATGTGAAAAACAATAAGATGGAACCGCTTTCGGAGAATGGCCCTCAACAAGTACCTTTATTCTCGCCGGACGGCAATCAGATAGCCTTTGTACGCGATAATAATATCTATCTGGTAAAACTGCTATTTGGCAACAGTGAGTCACAGGTCACCAAAGACGGCAAATTTAACGAAATATTGAACGGGATTCCTGACTGGGTATATGAAGAGGAATTCGGCTTCAACCGTGCTTTCGATTTCAGTGCGGACAGCCAGATGCTTGCTTATATCCGTTTTGATGAAAGTCAGGTACCTATGTATTCTTTCCCATTATATAAAGGAATGACCCCTGCATTGGATCAGTTCAGCACTTACCCGGGGGAATACGAATATAAATATCCCATGCCGGGTATCAATAATTCCAAAGTATCTGTTCACACCTTTGATATCAAGAGTAAAGTAACCCGCAAAATGGATCTGCCTTTGGATGCAGACGGGTATATTCCCCGTATCCAATTTACCGATGATGAAAATGCATTGGCCATCATGACTTTGAACCGCCATCAAAATCGTTTCGACCTTTATTTTGCCAATCCGAGAAGCACACTGTGCAAACTGATGGTGCGCGATGAAGCTCCCCAATATATTAAGGAAGAAGCCTATTCAAATATAGTTTTCTATCCGAAAAATTTTGTGGTGATGAGTGAGAAGGACGGCTACAATCACCTCTATCTCTATACAAGCGGAGGCAATCTGGTAAAACAAATCACAAAAGGCAACTTCGAAGTGAAAGATTTTCTAGGTTGGGATGAGGCTACTAATACTTTCTATTTTGAAAGTAACGAAGGCAGTCCGCTACGCACCGCTATCTATAAAGTGGATGGTAAAGGGAAAAAGACCAAATTATCCAAGGATGAAGGCACCAACAAAGCTATTTTCAGTAATAACATGAAGTATTACATCAATACTTTCTCAAATATCAATACGCCTCCAGTCATTACCCTTAATGATAATAATGGCAAGGAACTGACTACTTTGGTAGACAATAACAAGCTGAAACAGCAAGTGTCACGTCTGAATATGCCAAGCAAGGAATTATTCAGTTTCAAAACCAATGACGGTGTGGAATTGAATGGCTGGATGATGAGACCTGCCAACTTTAATCCAAATAAAAAATATCCAGTTATCATGCACCAATACAGCGGCCCCGGTTCTCAGGAGGTAGCAGACAAATGGGGAATTGGTGCCCGCAGAGATGGTGGTATGTTCGAGGCTTACATGGCCGATAAAGGATTTATCATGGTTTGCGTAGACGGACGTGGAACGGGTGGACGTGGCTCTGACTTCGAAAAATGCACTTATCTAAACTTAGGTGTAAAAGAATCAAAAGACCAGGTAGAAGCTGCCAAGTATTTAAGCACATTACCTTATGTAGACGGTAACCGTATCGGTATATGGGGTTGGAGTTATGGGGGTTACAACACATTGATGTCCATGAGTGAAGGAACTCCGATATTCAAAGCCGGAGTTGCTGTTGCCGCCCCTACGGACTGGCGTTTTTATGACTCGGTATATACGGAACGCTTCATGCGCACCCCGAAAGAAAATATGGAAGGTTATAATGCAGCATCTGCCATTAACCGTGCCAACAAACTGAACGGTGATTTATTATTAATCCACGGTACAGCCGATGATAACGTCCACTTGCGTAATAATGCCGAATACAGTGAGGCACTGGTACAGGCCGACAAGCAATTTGACATGCAAATCTATACCAATCGCAACCACGGTATCAGTGGAGGCAATACGACCAAACATTTGTTAACCCGTGTAGCCAATTTCTTTATTGATAATTTGAAATAAAAATCCATTCACCACAGATTAGATTACTCAGATTTACGCAGATTATTTTATATCTTTTGTATATACCTGAGTAATCTAATTATAAATCTAATAACATCATGAATCACGTTAAAAAACCAGACTGGCTTAAAATAAATATAGGAGCAAACGCCCGATACACTGAGACTAAACATATTGTGGATTCCCACAAACTGCATACCATCTGTAGCAGTGGACGATGCCCTAATATGGGAGAATGTTGGGGGAAAGGTACCGCAACCTTTATGATAGGCGGCGAAATCTGTACCCGTTCCTGCAAATTTTGTAATACACAGACTGGACGCCCCCTCCCCTTAGATCCCGAAGAACCTACACATGTAGCAGAATCCATTCAGCTCATGAAGTTATCTCATGCCGTTATAACTTCCGTAGACCGTGACGACCTGGAAGACCTGGGTGCCGCTCACTGGGCAAAAACGATACTGGAAATAAAACGACTGAACCCGGAAACCACTTCCGAAGTTCTGATCCCCGATTTTCAAGGAAGAAGCGAACTGATACAGCAAGTAATTGATGCCAAGCCCGACATCATATCGCACAATATGGAAACCGTACGACGCATCAGCCCGTTGGTACGAAGTGCAGCCAACTATGAAACCAGCCTGAAAGTCATCAAACAAATAGCCGATAATGGTATTACTGCCAAATCCGGTATCATGACAGGCTTGGGAGAACGGCCCGAAGAAGTAGAAGAAATAATGGACGATTTGTTAGCACAAGGTTGCAAAATCCTCACTATCGGGCAATATCTTCAACCCACCCACCGCCACTATCCGGTAGCAGAGTATGTCACCCCAGATCAATTCAAATTATATAGAGAAATCGGATTAAAAAAAGGATTCCGCGAAGTGGAAAGTGCCCCTCTGGTACGTTCTTCCTACCATGCAGAAAAACATATAAAATTTAAAGGGTAACGAGTAAACCAACATTATATCTTTTTTGTTATAAAGATATAAAAAGAGATAGAGAGAATGAAATCGTTACTGGAATACAAGAATTTAATCATGTCTACAGGGTTAATCCCTACCATTGTGTGCATGATTTTCTGCATTTTCTTTAAAGATGCGGTTGTTTTGTATGTCTGTAGTTTGGCTAGCATTATTTATATCCTGTACAGACTTGTCAAACCACCTGTTTATCAGCCAAACTTGGTATTGCTACATGGGACTTTGGCATTAATCATTGCATCCATTATAAAAGGTATAAGTGGAGATTTGCTCATCCCGGACCGGACTGTCCCGATCACTTTGGAGATATTGATCCTCAGTCTTTCATTGCTCTATCTTATGGCTCCCAGCTTTTATACCAGGATATTCTCTTACTTTCATTATAAAATATCCGTTCTGAATTGTTGGGCTACACAGGTCATAGCTGTTTTATCCGGTATTCACCTGTTTGTTTCTTGCATTATCTATTTGTTTTTTAGTCCGCTATCGTATAAGACTCTGTATGTCATGACGCATATCATTCCACCTTTGGTGTATGTCATCTGCATTATAGTCAATTATGCTTTTGTAAAAACAATTAGTTTAACCTATAAGAAAATGCCTTTCTTGCGCATTGCTCCTATCTGCAACGGTAAAATTTATGTTGCTCCCCGTAGCTATCAGGGCGAAGAACCGGGAAAACTGGATATACCCATGGAAGACTATATTTATGCCTGCAAGACGGATACGGACAAATATGCTAAAGAAGTAGAGAGCAAATATAGCCATAATATCACGGGGCAGCCGGAACCACGCTTCAGTCTGAAACATCTGGTTAAAGAAACCAATGGAGTCAAAAAGACGATCATGCTATATGTTCTTCCTTTAAACGATGAAAATCAGATACATTTTACCGGAGGAAAATTTGTAACCCCAGAAGAAATAGAAACGAATTCCACTCAATATAGTTCTTTCTTGAAAGAAGAAGTGGATCATCTGAATATCGTAGCACAGATGTGGGAAGAATTCAAATAAATATCCTCTATCGCATTTATTTATAAATCAAGAATATACAAGGGATTTTCGACAAATCCGGCAACTTTCCCTGCCAATCTTTGATCGTTTTGGTCTTGATATATTCTCCTTCACACGTAATATTGGCAGCTATACAAAGTTTGGTCTGCGGACGACAATTCTTTAAAATATCTTCCGCCATCTTGTTATTACGATAAGGAGTTTCAATAAAAAGCTGCGTCTGATCTTCTGAATAAACACGTTGCTCCAATACTTTAATACGTTTTGCACGCTCGCCGGGTTCTATGGGCAAATAACCGTGAAAGGCAAAACTCTGTCCGTTAAAGCCAGATCCCATGACAGACATAATAATAGAGGAAGGACCCACCAAAGGAACCACTTTCAAGTTTTTACGCTGGGCAATAGCAACTACATCCGCTCCCGGATCAGCAACTGCCGGGCAACCGGCTTCAGAAATTACTCCCATAGACTGCCCTGCCATCAAAGGCTTCAGATAACCGGAAATATCTTCAGGAGAAGTATGTTTATTCAATGGATAAAAGGTCAAAGCATCTATATCTATTCCACGGTCTACTTTTTTCAGAAACCGACGCGCCGAACGCACATCTTCCACTATAAAATGTTTGATGCCGAGAATAATCTCCTTATTATATACAGGCAATACATTTTCAACAGGAGTTTCGCCCAATGTCACAGGCAACAGATATAAAGCAACTTCCATCATACTAATCAGTCAAAATCAAGGTTTGAAATCCACTTCGGCCAGCATCTGGTGATAATTTGTTTTAGCCAACAGATCGTTTATTGTCACTTCAGGGTGCTTTTTCATGTATTCATCGATCAGCAAAATTCCCATCCATACACCAATACTTGCCGGAGTTTTCTCTCCCATAATGGAAATAAAAGGATCTTTGCGGATATAAGTACGCACTATGAGAGGATCGGTAGCATACAAATGACCGTTTTCAACCATTGTTTTCCACAAAGCAGATTTGTTCTTCGTGCACCATTCGGCCTCTTTCTCGCTATATCCCATCTCTTTCTCAAAAGACTCATATCCTAAAATATGAGCCACCACCCAATTAATTTTTCCGCGATGCATAATCATATCCAATAATGTACATCCGGGCTGAAATGGCAGAGGATACTGGCTCAGCAAATAAAAAGTGAAACAATCCGGGACAATACGATCCGGTTCCATACTACGGCATTGATAGTCGTAATAGAAGCGTTTATATAAAGGATAATCCGCCCCCATATATTTGTCAATACTGAATCCCAAAATACTATCGCCAACCACAACAGATTGGTTCAAGGCAGCTATCTGGGCATAGAAATGAGGAACATGTAAGGCAGGCACCTCTTTTTTAAGACGTTTAAAACCTTTGGTCAATCTTTCTTCAACCCAACCAAGGTCTTTAAATTTCTCTTCAGCATCCCGCATCAAAGTCAATAAAGTAGAATCCGAATAATATTCCAACATCCGGTCGTTGATTTTCATATCATCAACTTCACCGATTGCCAGCACATCTTCTATCAGCAGCTTTGTAACCTGAGGATAGTCCGTATTCATTTTTTGCAATGCCGAAAGACTGTTCATCGTCACATATTCGTATTGCAAACGGTCATAACGGGCAATTCTTACATCCACATCAGCAGCATTGCCACTCTTTCCATCCCACTGACAGGAGGAAAGAGCAACAAGGCATACCACTAATATGAATATAATTTTGCGTATCATCTATTTCTTATCCGTAAATGATATTTCCGTTTTCGTCTTTGTATTCGTCCAGACCTTTTTCATAAGTTGCCATGGCACGCAAACTCATACCTACGCTGGAGAAACCTCCATCGTGAAATAAATTCTGCATAGTAACTTTACGGGTCAGGTCAGAGAACATTACGATACAATAGTCAGCACATTCGTCAGCCGAAGCATTTCCCAGCGGTGACATACGGTTGGCAAAGTCAAACAACTTATCCATCCCTTTCACGCCTGCTCCCGCAGTAGTCATAGTCGGTGACTGAGATATAGTATTCACACGCACGTGATGTTCACGGCCATAAATGTAACCAAAGCTACGTGCAATAGATTCCAGCAATGCTTTTGCATCCGCCATATCATTGTATCCGTAGAAGGTACGTTGTGCAGCAACATAGCTCAATGCCAAGATTGAACCATATTCTGAAATAGCATCCAACTTTTTAGCAGCCTGAATCATTTTGTGGAATGAAACAGCAGATATGTCCAGAGTCTTACCCAGCATATCATAATCGAGGTCATCATAAGTACGTTTCTTACGGACATTAGGGGACATACCAATAGAATGAAGAACAAAATCTATTTTTCCACCTAATATTTCCATAGAACGCTTGAAAACATTCTCCAAATCTTCTACACTGGTTGCATCTGCTGGAATCACTTCGCAGTTCAGTTTCTCAGCCAAAGCTGAAACTTCCCCCATACGGACAGCTACCGGAGTATTGGACAATGTAATGGTTGCACCTTCTTCTACAGCCTTCTCCGCAACTTTCCATGCGATAGACTGGTCGTTCAATGCACCAAAAATAATACCTCTTTTTCCTTTCAACAAATTGTAACTCATACCTTTTTTATTGTTAAATTAGTTTGCAAAGATACAAACAAATAAATTAATCATAGCCTTTTTTGCGCATAAATGAAGAAATAATGCCATTATAAAACTAATTTTTACCAATTAAGGTTTCAGGCAAATAAAGAATTAACAAAAAATCCACTTATTCTATCAAATAGTGCACATCAAGGACAAATCTTTCAGTTATATTTGCCATCGAATTAAGAGGTTTTTTCATAATATTTATTTAAGGTTAGAATTAGGTTAACATGAAACATTATTGCTGCTCCCGTAAATAGCCCGTGAGGGTCTTTTACGGGGGAGTAATAAGACTTCTTAAAGCAACAAACAACTAGATAATTATTAATCTTAAACATATATAATACCCATGATTACTTTATTAAAGAAGATTCTATTACTTCCTGCCGCATGTTTAATCTCTTTTTTGACAGGATGTAATAATTGTCCGTCTACGGCTGCTGTAGAAGAGATAATAGACCCCGCCATCTACGCAAGCCTTCCTTTCAAGATGGACAAGGTTGAACAACCCACATTCCCGGATTATTCTGTAAACATCATAGATTTTGGTGCCAAACCGGATGGTATTACCTTGAATACAAAAGCTATTAATGATGCTATCAAGCAAGTCAATGAAAAAGGCGGCGGTAAAGTAATTATCCCCGAAGGTCTTTGGCTGACGGGCCCTATTGAAATATTGAGCAATGTAAACCTGTACACCGAAAAAAATGCATTAGTATTATTCAGTGCAGACCATTCACTGTATCCTATTATAAATACTTATTTTGAAGGTTTGGCAACTCGTCGTTGCCAGTCTCCCCTTTCAGCCCGCAATGCCGAAAATATCGCTATTACAGGATATGGTGTATTTGATGGCAACGGTGACACATGGCGTCCCACTAAAAAAGACAAACTAACGGAAGGACAATGGAAAAAGCTGGTTAGCTCCGGTGGTGTAGTAGATGCTGACGGAAGAATCTGGTATCCCAGCGAAGGGGCTTTAAAAGGGGCTATTTTATCAAAAGACAATTTTAACGTACCTCGCGGAGAATTGACTGACAGCGATTGGGACTATATGCGCGACTGGTTACGCCCGGTATTGTTGAGTTTCATTAAATGTAATAAGGTATTATTGGAAGGGGCAACATTCAAAAATTCCCCGGGTTGGTGTCTGCATCCGCTTTCATGCGAAAACATTACTATCAATAAAGTAACTGTTTCCAATCCCTGGTATTCACAAAACGGCGATGCTCTTGATTTGGAATCATGCAATAAAGCATTGATCATCAACAACTCATTTGATGCCGGAGACGACGGTATCTGTATAAAATCAGGTAAAGACGAGCAAGGCCGTAAACGCGGTGAACCTTGCCAGAATGTTATCGTCATGAACAATACCGTATTACACGGACATGGTGGCTTTGTTGTAGGCAGTGAAATGTCAGGCGGCGTAAACAATATATATGTAGACAATTGTACTTTTATGGGCACAGATGTTGGTTTGCGTTTCAAAAGCAACCGTGGTCGTGGCGGATTGGTGGAAAACATATACATCAGCAATATCAACATGATTAATATTCCGAACGAAGCATTGATTTTCAACCTATACTATGGTGGAAAAGGTCGTGGTGAGGATCCTGATCAGGATGATAAGAAGGTAGAAACAACCATTCCTCCTGTAACAGAAGAAACTCCGATATTCCGTAATATCTTTATTAAAGATGTTACTTGCAACGGGGCAGGCAGAGCTGTATTCTTTAATGGCTTGCCTGAAATGAGAATCAAAAACATCAATATGGAAAACATTATTGTATCCAATGCCAAAGAAGGCGTAGTTTTGAGCGAAGCCGATGAAGTGAATATGAAAAATATTATGATAGAACTTTCAAAAGACGGAAAAGACTTGAAGATGCAAAATGTTTCAAATGTAACAATCGATGGAAAGAATTATGCAGAGATTGGAGCAAAAGGAGAAGAACTCAACTTTTAACTCTTACGTTAATCAGCAAATTTTCCTACTCAATTTATAAAAATATTCAGGCACGGATTACACGGTTAAAGACAGTTTCTAAATTAACCTGTGTAGTCCGTGCCTAAAACAATAAACTACACACCCCTTATGAAAAGACATTCAATGATGGTCCTCGCACTATTAGCAGGATGCTTTACCAATTCTTTTGCACAAAAAGCAGAAAAGACACTGACCATAGAAGTCAGCAATGAATGGAACAAAAATAAGACCGATGAACCGGTAGTGATAGACCTGAACAGTCTGAAAACAGGTTTTACTATCAAATCCGCCACCGTTTGGGAAGGTGATAAAGAAATTCCATCCCAACTGGACGACCTGAATGGTGACGCACGTGCTGACGAACTAGCCTTCCTGACCGATATAACAGCTCAAAGCAGCAAGAACTTTCGTGTCATCCTTTCCTCAGAAAAAAGCAACAAAACTTATCCGGCACGTACCTATGCCCAGATGAAAGCTTATGGACATAACAATAAGTTTGCCAATATCACCGGATTTTCAGCAGCAGGAACAGAAAATGTATATAGTTTCGTTTATCATCATGGACCAGCCATAGAAAGCGAACTAGTAGCCTATCGCATCTATTTCAATGAAAAACAGACGGTTGATCCCTACAGCAAAGTAAACAAACGGCTTGAAATAAAAGAAACCTGCTTCTATCCTACAAAGGAACAACGTGCCAATGGCTACGGAGACGATGCTCTACGTGTATATAACAGTGGCGGTGTAGGTGCATTAAAAGGTTGGAACGGTACTGAAGCGACCCACATCAAACCAGTGGTAAACCGTACGGAGCGCGTACTCGCATCCGGTCCCGTACGTGCCATAGTCGAAGCAGAAGTCATCGGTTGGGAATATCAGGGAAGTGATTTGAATATGATCAACCGATATACCATTTATGGGGGCCACCGGGACGTGCAGGTAGATGTATTATTTGACAGGCCGCTAAAACAGGAAGTATTTGCGGCAGGTGTGCAGATTCTGAAAGAAGGCAACCATATGAGTGACCATAAAGGACTGACCGGAAGCTGGGGAACCGACTGGCCTGTTACAGACACCATAGGTTATGTAAAAGAAACAACAGGGATGGGGACTTTTATCCCCAAATATGTAGGCAAAGAAGTGCAAGACGGTGCAAACTATCTATATACTTTACAAGCACCGGGACAACAACATTTTCGCTATTACGTTACTTTCACCTCCCAAAAAGAAAGTTTCGGATTTAAAGATATGAAAGACTGGTTCAATTATCTTCCCGAATGGAAAAAAGAATTGGAACACCTTTGCAAAATTACGATTAAATAAAAACTTTAAAACCATGAAACGACTGATTACTTTCTGTCTGTTAGGAGCTTGCTTTTTGTCCGCTCTCGCACAGAACTATGTATCCCAAGCCTGGGTAGCCGATCAAGGCAATGGAACCTACAAAAATCCTGTCCTGTATGCGGATTACTCTGATCCCGACATCTGCCGTGTAGGAAACGATTATTATTTAACCTCATCCAGTTTCAACTGCCTGCCGGGTTTACAGATATTACACTCCAAAGACCTTGTCAACTGGACCATACTAGGAGCAGCCGTATCTTATGCATTGCCCCCTGTTACCGATGCCCGTCCTGAACACGGCAACCGTGTATGGGCCCCCAGTATCCGCCACCATAATGGTGAATTTTATATCTTCTGGGGAGATCCCGATCAAGGAGCATTTATGGTAAAAGCCAAAGATCCGAAAGGACCATGGAGTGAACCTGTCCTGGTAAAACCCGGAAAAGGAATTATCGATACAACTCCTCTATGGGATGATGACGGCCGCGTTTATTTGGTTCATGCCTATGCAGGGAGTCGCGCAGGTCTGAAAAGTGTAATTACCATTTGTGAACTGAATGCCGATGCCAGTAAAGCCATTACTCAATCCCGCATTATTTTTGATGGTCATGAAGCACATCAAACCTGTGAAGGGCCCAAATTCTACAAACGCAACGGATATTATTATATCTTTCATCCGGCAGGTGGAGTCCCCACAGGCTGGCAAGTAGTGCTGCGTTCCAAAAACGTATATGGCCCTTATGAATGGAAAACTGTATTGGCACAAGGTAATTCTCCTGTCAACGGACCTCATCAGGGAGGTTGGGTGGACACCCCCACCGGAGAAGACTGGTTCATGCACTTTCAGGACGTAGGTGCTTACGGACGCCTGGTTCATTTGCAACCCATGAAATGGATAAACGACTGGCCTGTTATTGGTATTGATAAAGACGGAGACGGCTGTGGAGAACCTGTTCTTACCTATAGGAAACCTAATGTCGGTAAAAACTATCCCATTTGTACTCCGCAAGAAAGTGACGAGTTTGATGGTTATACATTGTCACCGCAATGGCAATGGCAAGCCAATATCAATGAAAAATGGGCTTATTTCAATGGAGGGGAAGGATTTGTACGTCTCTACTCCTACCCTGTGCCCGAAAATTATAAAAGCTTATGGGATGTCTCCAACCTGATGCTACAAAAGACTCCGGCTCCTAATTTTACTGCCACTACCAAACTGACCTTCAAACCGACAGAAAAATACAAAGGCGAACGTACCGGTCTGGTTGTGATGGGGATGGATTATGCCGGACTAATTGTTGAGAACACAGACAACGGGTTAGTGTTGTCACAAGTGGAATGCCTGAAAGCCGATCGGGGAGCAACTGAAAAAGTAAATGCTTCCGTTCCCTTAAAGAACGGCACCATTTATCTTCGTGCTAAATTTTCCGCAAAAGGAGAAAAAATTAAAGCCAGTGAAGGTGGCCACGATCTGTTAGTGAAATGTAACCTCAGTTATAGCACGGACGGCAAGAAATTCCAGCCATTGGGAGAAACCTTCCAAGTAAAAGAAGGTAAATGGATAGGAGCCAAGGTAGGTATCTTCTGTACGCGCCCCGCTATTGTGACCAATGACGGAGGATGGGCAGATGCTGACTGGTTCAGAATTGAAAAATAAAGAAAATATTCATAATACATCGTACTTTTTGCATTTTTAATCGGTTATTATCACACATTGTGCCAGTTAAATTCCTAATTTTGTGCCATAAAAGGCATCCATGGACAATAATGCAAGAAAATACAATAAATATAATGAAGTAGACGAAAGGATCTTAACCCTCTTTACCGAAGACAAAGAAAAAGCCTTTCGTCTGCTTTATGATACGTATTATCTCCCTCTGTGTCTTTACTCAGTGCAGTTCACAGGGTCTACGGAAGCATCAGAGGATATTGTACAGAATCTATTTGTCAGTTTCTGGGACAAGAACTCGCATACCACCATTTCTTCCAATTTGCATGCATGGCTGTTCAATGCTGTCCGTTTCTCCTCACTAACCAAAGTACAACGGGAACGTTATTTTTCTTTGGACGGACTTGAGGAAGAATCTTATTCTCCTATTGATGATTTTTATGATGAAGAGGAATTACTTCAAAAAAGAGACCAGTTACTGGCCGAATTAAAAAAATTGCCGCAACAGGAGTATACTGTTTTAGTCAAGATTGTTCTGGAAGACAAAAAGTATAAAGAAGTAGCTGAAGAGCTCCATATTTCTGTAAATACAGTAAAAACTCATCTATCGCGCGCACTCAAAATGTTGCGTCGTTTCAATATGATAGAAATCCTAATCTTATTTAATTTATAATTTTCTTCAGATTTTTGTCACCCATTTTGCACACTTGTGATACTTTATGTTAAACAGTACAACAATTATGCAAAAGAGCAAAACAGAAACAATCATTCAAAAGTACCTGTCCCATCAGCTCAATGAGAAGGAATTTGAAGAATTAAAGCAATGGATTGAAGAAGACGCTTCGCATAGAGAAACTTTTGTGAAGCTACTCTCGCTTCGACATGTGAACAACCAACTTAACTTATTACATCAATTTGATAAGGAAGCTTCATGGGAAGCTATCCAGCGCCGTTGCAACCGGACCCGTACCATTCGCCGTCGCATCACCATCTATTCCTCAGTTGCCGCAATTGCAATATTGGCAAGCATTATCTCCATCTTATATTTAAACGACTGGAGCACAGCGCCCATCGTTGCTGAAATGGAGCAGTCACAACCAACATCCATTTCCCAAAACACAGAAACTCCTAAAGCAACCTGGGTGCAGGCAAACCAGTCCATAATTTCCCTCTATCAGAACCAACAGGAAATCAATGGTAGCCAAATCAATAATGGAGAAATCATATTTCCGCAAGAAAGCGACCACCTTCAAAAAGCGGAACCTGACGCCGAGTTATTGCAGAACAAAATCATAGTACCCAAAGGTTCGGAATATGCTATCGTATTGTCCGATGGTACTAAAGTAAAAATGAATGCTGATTCGCATCTTGACTTTCCGGTTCAATTTGGAAGTATGCGGGAAGTCACTTTGGAAGGCGAAGCAATGTTTGAAGTCACACACGATGAAACCCGTCCTTTTATAGTAAAAGCGCACGACCATGCTATTTATGTATTAGGAACAACTTTCAATATCTCGGCCTACCCTGGTGAAGAAGTATCGGTTACACTGATTGAAGGCAAACTGAAAGTAACTGCCTCGTCAGGTGAATATTATCTATTACCCGGCGAACATTACTCTTCTGCACAATCAAAAGTAGCCCAGGCAGATACCGAGTTCTACACTTCATGGACCGGGGGAGTCATGGAATTTGACGCAATGCCATTTCCTCTGCTGATAGCGCGTTTGTCCCGATGCTATAATGTGGATATACAAATAGCATCCAAGGAATTGGAAACCATGAAGTTTACCGGAGTGATCTTCCGAAACAAACCTCTGGACTTTGCATTGGATATTATCCACCGTGTATCCGATGTACAATTTGAGAAGAAAGGCAAGACTATATTAGTAAAAAAACAATAATCAAGCCCTGTATAACAGGAATATTCTAAATTAAATGAGTTATTTGAGTTTTATGAAAAGAGATGAACTTTGGGAGCGTTTAGTAGCTAAACCTCCAAAAATGAGGTTATTAGTAATGTTAATGTGCATATTATGTACATTCAATTCAGTGTTTGCAAACGTACTAGCCGACAAGACTGTCACCATTAAAAGCGAAAACATCAGTGTAAAAGAGGCTCTTAATATGGTTAAAAAGCAAACCGGCATCAATATCATGTACGAAGATGCAACATTGAACAATGTACCCTTGAAGCTCACATTAAACAAAGAACCTCTGGAACAGGCACTTTCCGTGATTTGCAGCCAGGCAGGTATGCGTTATGAATTGGTAGAAAACAATTATGTGCTAATATTACCGATTGACAGAAATGCCAAGCGCAGAACAATTACCGGAATCATTAAAGACGATACCGGTGAACCTGTCATTGGAGCTTCTATCGTCATTCAAGGCACCACTTTTGGTACAGTAGCCAATATGGACGGACAATTTATGTTGTCTTATCCGGAAAATACCAAAAACGACGAGTTGATGATCAGTTTTATCGGTATGCAGACGGTTAAGGAAAAAATTGGCAATAGACATGTCTTTAATGTAAAAATGGAAAGTGAAGTAACTAATCTGGACGAGGTTGTCGTAGTAGGTTATGGTACTTCTTCTGTAAAAGACTTGACCGGTTCTGTCGCTTCAGTAGGCCTAAAGCAGTTGAGCCAATTGAATACTCCTAATGTAACTTCTATGCTTCAAAACCTAGCAGCAGGTGTACAGGTGTCACAGAATACCGGTGTTCCGGGTGAGACAGTTCGTGTACGTGTGCGTGGTGCCACGTCATTAACCGGTTCTAATGAACCCCTGTATGTTATCGATGGAGTTCCTGTAGAAGATCCCAGCATGCTGGATGCTATTTCACCCAATGATATCCAGTCTATGGACGTATTGAAAGATGCTTCTGCAGCGGCTATTTATGGTTCTCGTGCTGCAAACGGTGTGGTTATCGTTACAACCAAGAAAGGGGTGGAGGGTTCCAAACCTACTGTCAGCTTCAACTATAATGTAACCACTGATGTTCAGATTAAGAATTTCCGTATTTTATATGGTGATGAATGGCGCGAAACAGTACGCCGTTTTGCCAAAGAAACATTGGTGTATGATCCCTCTAACCAATATGCATTAGAGATTCTTGAGCCTAATTCTACTGCATTAGGTACAGCAAACACCAACTGGTTTGATGAAGTGAAACAAACCGCCATCCGTCATAATGCCGACCTAACCGTTAGTGGAGGTAGCAAAGTTTCCAAATACCTTATTTCATTATCCATATTCGATCAGCAAGGTATGGTTAAAGGAGGTGACTTAAGCCGATATAATGCACGCGTGTCTACAGAAATGAATGTGCTGCCTATCCTTCGTTTTGGTATTAATGCCAATATGAGCTATACAGACCAAGATAATGCAAACACGTCACTATTTAGTGCGCAAGGATTCCGTCCTGACCTTCCTATATATAATGATAACGGGGAATTTGATATGTCCACAGGTCAAGCCAACCCGGTGGCCAACACCTATAAGAAAAACCATGATAATATTTACCGCATCATGGGAACCGTATACGGAGAAGTTGATATTTGGAAAGGATTCCGATTCCGTTCCAGTTTATCGGGTAACTTACAATTTACTGAAAACAATTCATTTAGTCCAAGTTTTCTAAGTACTAGAAATGAAGCCAGCGGGTCTGAATATCATTATAAATATTCAAAAACCGTTTTCGATAATACATTGAATTATAACTATGAGTTCAACAAGAATCATGTATTGGATGCCGTAGCCGGTATCTCCTTTGAACGTGGTATAAGTCGTAGTACAAGAATGAATGGCCAGACTTATCCGGATAATGATATCTATACCAATTTAGGAAGTGCTGCAAGCATCTCATCTTGGGGTAACGGATATAATGCAAGTGGTCTGTTCTCTTCATTTGCCCGTATCAATTATAAATTAATGGAGCGCTACCTGTTTACTTTTACAGGGCGTTATGATGGTTCATCCATGTTTGGTTCGAACAATCGTTATGGTTTCTTCCCTTCAGGAGCCATTGCATGGCGTATCTCTCAGGAAAACTTCATGAAAAACCTGACATTCATTAATGATTTGAAATTGCGTGCCAGTGTAGGTACTACCGGTACTCAAAACTTAACCAGCTTCTCTAATCGTGATTTATACGAAGCAACCAGTTATAATAATCTATCAGCTATTATACACAAACAAGTGGGTAACCGCGATATCCGTTGGGAAAAATCGACCCAATATGATTTAGGTCTTGATTTCGCATTGTTCGATTACCGACTGACAGGTTCTATTTCCGGATATATAAAAGATACTAAAGACTTGATTTGGGCATTCGATTTTCCACCCAGTGCAACCGGAGGTTCCATGAGAATGAACCGTAATATCGGTGCATTGACCAACCGCGGTATCGAAATAAATTTGGTAGGCCGTGTATTATCTACTAAAGACTGGAACTTGGATTTGACCTTGAATATGTCACATAACAAGAATAAAGTCACCAAACTGGTTGAAGAAGGCAGAGCACAGTCAGCTATGGATGTAGTAGTTCAAGGTAGTTATGACCAACAAGTATTGGCTGTAGGCTATCCTATGGGAGCTTTCCATGGTTATGAATATGCCGGTATCATACAAGATCAAGCCAGAATAGATGAATTGAATGCCTATGCTAAATCAAAGGGACAAAGTTATTATGATGGTAACTCCTTAAAACCGGGACATTTGGAAATCAAAGACTTGAATGGAGATGGAATCATCAACTACAATGACCGTGTGATTATCGGCAACCCTGATCCCGATCTGTTCGGTGGTCTGACTGCTAATTTATCTTATAAACAATTTGGTTTATTCGCTAATTTCGGATATCAAATTGGTGGCTTAAAGGTTTATAACAAGACATTGCAGAATCTACCCGGACAATTAACCGGTTTGATTGACTATGGATTGAATGACAGATGGTCTGACACCAACAAAGATGCCAAATACCCAGCCTTGTATGTAGGTGACGGTGTGCCTAGATTCACCGATCATGAATTGTTTGACGCCTCTTTCTTCCGTTTACAGGAAGTGCGTCTGACGTATAATTTGCCTTTAAACAAAGTAATTAAAGGGCAAATATTTATCTCAGCTACCATTTGTTCACTATCACCTCTTATCCGGGAACAGACCCTGCTACTGTAAACAGTAACAGCAATTATGGTGGTAACTATGAAACCTCCACTTATCCGGGTTTCCGTTCCTTCTCGGCAGGTTTAAAAATTAACTTATAATCATTTAAATGTATAATCGAATGAAAAAATATATATTCTTAGCTTTACTTACAATGGGCGTTTCCTCGTGCCAGTTGGTAGATGTCTTGGACCAAAAGCCCGAATTCGAAGCAGATTTAGACGGTGCCATCACTACACCTGCTGCCGTAGAGCTTGCTCTAAATGGAATTTATTACTCCTTACCCGGAAATGGATTCAATGTCATATTTCCTACAGTCAGCGGCTCATTCAAAGCCGGAACCATGTGGCGTCAAGAAATTGTAAGTGCCGGTAATGCCGTTTACTACTCCGAACGAATGTTGCCTACCCTATCATTCAGTGATGCAACAGAATGGGATGCAGATTACGCTGTAATCAAAAATGCCAACTTCCTGGAAACAGCCTGTAACCGCATGAGTGACGGAGAGTTCTCTGGAAACCGTAGAGCAGAAGTTTTAGGTGAAATAGCCTATTTACGTGCTTTGGCCTACTTCAACGTCTTGGTTCGTTACTGCGAATTTTGGGATATGAATAGTGAATACGGGGTTGTCATGCGTAATGAAGCTCCATCCGTATCCAATGCTTTAAAGGCACGTAGCTCCGTAGCTGATTCTTATCAATATATTCTGGATCAGCTGGAAATAGCTATTGAAAAAGCTCCTGATTGGAAAAAACTTTCACAAGCTTCTAAAGAAGCAGCCAAGGCATTAAAGGCAAGAGTATTACTATATGCAGGAAAATATACAGAAGCGGTAGCAGCTGTCAATGATGCGATTGATACAAATTCTCCATTGCCGGAAGCAAACTATGGTGACGTTTTTGATAAGTTTTCAACAACCAAAGAGATTCTATTCGCTCGTGTATTCGACCAAAAAGATGCCACCAACACTTCAACCCGCCAGCAATGTTACGGTAACAGCCCCACGAAAAAACAAGGCTACTGGGGACCTAGTAACGAGTACATAAAATTAGTCGGTGAAGATCCTCGTGCCAATGCAATCTTCTCAAAGGTAGATAGTTTGATGGACAGCCGCAGCTCTGCTGTTGCTTATAATCTGAAATCAGTGAAAAAGCTGCTGAACGACGCCAATGACATGCCAATAATCTTCAGTCGCGTATCTGAACTTTATCTGATTAAAGCCGAAGCCTTGTATCGTTCAGGAGGCTCTATATCCGAAGCCTACGCACCTATCCGTAAACTACGCGAAAGAGCAGGAGCTGAAATCATTCTTCCAGCCAATAACGAAGAACTGGAAACAGCCATCTTCAATGAATGGATGCTGGAACTGTCTTTCGAGAACTGGCATGAATGGTTTGCCATGATCCGTTTTGCAGGATACACAGAGAAACCCGATTTCACCCGTCTGCTTGCTTTGAACAAGACTTTAAGAGAAGCTTTGGAAAAAGAATATGAAAAATCAGAAACACAAGGAGACAATTATTACCAACGCATCATAGACCGCCGTATCGATGCCATTCCGTCATCAGAAATCAGTTCTAACCTGGAATGCAAACAAAATCCCGGCTATTAATAAATTAAAAAGACATGAAGAAATATATCTTACTCATTTTCGTATGTATCCATGCGATTAACTTAAGTGCCCAGAATGCAGGAATCAATTTCCTGCATGGCACCACTTGGACGGAAGCCGTAGCTAAAGCCAAAGCAGAAAACAAATTGATATTCATTGATTTCTATACCCAATGGTGTGGACCTTGCATGAATATGGCACAAACTGTATTCTCATTGCCTACAGTGGGTTACTACTATAACCAAACTTTCATCAACCTCAAAATTGATGCTGAAGAAGGTGAAGGAATTACATTAGCCAAGAAATACGGTGTACGCAGCTACCCTACTTATGCCTTCGTCGATCCTGCTACCGAAGAAATCGTTCATCGCAGCAGCAGCCGTCAGACCCCCGAACAGTTTATTCAGACAGGAAAAGATGCAAACATTCCTACCAAACGCTCTTTTTACCTGCAAGAACAATATACCAAGGGGAACAGAGAACGTGCATTCCTAATTGATTACATCAATTATCACTATTCAGTCTATGCACGAAAGAATGTTGAAGCCGCTTTTGATGAATTAATAAAAGGAGGTGCCAAACTGACTGATCCGGATGTATGGGAAGTATATGTAAATACGATCAACGGCATGAACCCATACCTGAAGCAAGTATCAGACAATTATGCAGATTTCTGCCAGCGTTTCGGCAAAAAAGCCGTTGACACCAAACTGGCAAAAGAAACTTCATACGGCGAATTGGCGGAAATTGAAGCCTTATGCAACTATGAAGGAAAAGATTTCAATCTGAAAATGATCCGTATCAATAATGATATCCGGGAACAAAAGTATGAAGCGGCAGCCACCCAGATTGACGCGATGATTGCAGACACTACAATCAACCAACAAGAGTTGATCGGCAGATTGAAATTTATCGCCCGTTTGGGATACAAGGCAGAAGAACTTCCCGCATTCTGGTTCAACAAATGTGTAGGCTATCTGCAATACATCGCTTATAACCAAACAGACAGAGATGATGCTTTCATCCATCAGGAATATGCAGCCGCCTTGGAAATGGTGCTTCGCAAACTGAACGGCAAAGCCCCCATCCCTGCCTGCCTCAGCACAGAACCCGCATACGGAAAGAAAGTATATAACATGCGTCCCGATGCATTGAAAATGAAACCTAAAAGAAAAAAATAAGATGAGAACTCTAAAATCCATCATGGTACTTGGCCTTGCGCTGAGTACCTTTACCGCTACAGAAGCTGCAAAGCTCACTTTTAAGGTCACCAATCCCAATGAGAAGGTCAAAGTGAGATTGACTTTCAGCCAAAGTGGCGAACAAAAAGAAGTGGCGATTAATGCCGCAGGAAACGGCAACATAGAAATCACAGGATTCACTCCGCAATATGTAACCATGCAATACACACGCGGACGCCGTACTCTTTATCTGGATCCCAATCAAGACCTTACCTTATCATTCGACAGTGACAACATGTGGAGAAACACAACCTTTGAAGGAGCAGGTGCCGCTATCAACACCTATCTGGGAAGCAAAGAGCTCCAATCACTCGGTATGCCCGATATGAAAATGCAAGAAGCCGCCCTCATACACAAAGGGGACAGCCTGTACGCAGCCAATTGCCAAGTATTGGAAGCCGCAAAACTTCCAGCCGATTTCACTGCACAGGAAAAAATACGTTTGCAATTCTATACGTATTATTATTTCTCCAAATACGCTTTGTATCATCCTCATTTTGGAAAGGATGACAACTATATTCCTTCCAAAGCATATTATGAAAAACTGGAAGCTATTACTCCGATCAATGCCGGTTTATTAGCTCTAAAAGAATATAAGGCTTTTCTTCCCGATGCTATCAGCGCCTTTAGTAATAAAGGAAAAACGGTTGCATCCAATTCAACAGAACAAAGTGTAAACTACGTAGATGCAACCATACAGGATGAAAAGGTTGCAGAATTTCTGATTGACCAATTTGTTTATAACTTTGTAGACAATAACGGGCTGGATGAAGCAGACGGGCTGATTGTCCTATTCCGCAAACATGTGAAGGATGCAAAGTCCATAGAAAAATTCAACGCACTTTGTACCAAGTGGGAAAAATTAAGATCAGGTAATCCCTCAGCAGCTAGTTTTTCCTATCCGGATATAAATGGAAAGACGGTTTCAATGACCGACTTGAAAGGGAAATATATCTATATTGACGTGTGGGCTACCTGGTGTGGTCCTTGCCGTGGAGAACTTCCCGCGTTAAAGGAATTGGAAGAGAAATATGCAGGAAAGGATATTCATTTTGTCAGCCTGTCATGCGACAAGAACAAAAAGGCATGGGAGAACATGGTAACAAAGGATCAACTGAAAGGTATCCAGTTACACATGGGAACAGACAGGACTTTTATGGATGCTTACCTCATCAACGGCATTCCCCGTTTTATCCTGCTGGATCGGGATGGCAAAATCATCTCTGCTAATATGACACGTCCGTCAGATCCCAAGACAGCAGAGAAGTTCAATGAACTGTTAGGACTTTAACACACTCTCTCTTATAATTAAACATTAATTGGATAATAGGCTTTCTTCGTGAGAAGAGAGCCTGTTTTTTAGCAATCGCTTTACCTTCTCCATAGTCGGTAGTCCAACCATAATTCCAATACATCCAGCAAGTACCGGCATATCGGGTAGAATTCATCATCACAATAATCAAGGTATTGTTTCACTTTTCGTCTGTTATTCCCGGCACTTTCATGGCATATTCCGAACATTTAGTTACTCGGCTTTTCGCCTTACATAAATAATTCCGTTCCTTTTTCCTTCCGTTGTGATTCCGTTGACCGGGTCTTCCCTCAACCGCCTCAGTTCCATGGTGGCAGCTGTTTTGCGCAATCCGGTCAGTTCCATGTAGTCGGCTACGCGCATAAAATGATGTTCATCCAAGTATTTCATAGCCAGTGCGATTCGTTCTTCCAGCGAGTAAGCCGAGCGGCGGATGTACTCTACTCCGGCGCGTTTCAGGTCACACTGCCGGGCAGTTTCCTTTACCAGTTCTTTGCTGGCGCGAAAGTTCACGCCGTTCACTGTAAGACTGCGGGCGTTGGGGTTCTGTTCTTCATCGCACGGTGTGTCTTTATTCTTTTCTTTATTATGCTCAGAGTGGGCTTAAAAGTTCCTACGCCGTCAATGGTCACGCTGTTTCCTTGTGCCATGTAGTAAGCAAGTTCGTCGGCAAAGTTAGTTAGCACTTGCAGCACGGTTCCTTTGTTCATTCCTGAAGCCGGGCGCGCGAGCTTGCTGATAAATTCCTTGGTATCGATATTGTGACAGATCTTCATGCGGTAGAAAGTTCGTTCTTCTCCCGAGCCGTCTAAGTCACTCATTTCCTGCTTGATGTATTCAGCCATAATTGCTGGTATGTATAAAGTTTGTATCAACGGTATCCAAAACATTTGGATTCCGTACACAAAGTTAATTGATTCTGGCTGCATTTACAAATTATCGGCACAGATTCGTCGATCACTGCTTGTGATTGATGAATCAATGCTTGTGATTGATGAATCAGTGCTTGTGATTGACTGATTTCCGGCGATGATTACCGAACAGAACAGATTGCCGCAAAGAATGTATCCTTCATTTATCCATAATCCGTACCTAAAAACGATAAAAATAAGGCACGGACTACGCAAATACCACAGCTTCTATCATAAAAAGAACCCATGTATCCGGCGTAGTCCGTGCCTAAATAATCTAAAAACGATATTTACATCTTATCCCAAGAACGAAATCAGCACACCGGCCGCTACCGCCGAACCGATTACGCCCGAAATATTACTTGCCATACAGTACTGAAGCACATGATTCTTCGGATCATACTTCAAAGCAATCTCGTTTGCCACACGGCTCGCCATAGGCACGGCACTCAACCCCGTAGCACCAATCAGCGGATTGATCTTCTTCTTCGTGAACAAGTTCACCAGTTTCACAAAGAAAATACCCCCGGTGATAGACAAGGCAAATGCCAGGAAACCACCGATTACAATACCAATCGTAGTCCAGTTCAAAAAAGCCTCGGCAGTCATGGTAGCGCCAACAGACAATCCCAAGAAAATAGTAGCGGCATTCATAATACTATTTGAAGCTGCATCAAACAGACGCGAAGTGTCACTACCGATTTCCTTTACCAAGTTACCAAACATCAACATACCAATCAAAGGTACAGCGCTGGGGACAAACAAAGCCACCACTGTAGTTACCACAATAGGGAACACAATTTTCAATACGCGCAGATTCTTAATTTCGGTAGTAGAAGGATATTTCTTTTCCTGTTCCTTCATATTGATGCTCAATTCCTTCTTTGAACACCACAATTTTACTACCAACGGAATGATAACCGGTACCAGCGCCATGTAAGAATAGGCGGCAATGGCAATAGGTCCCAACAAGTGGGGAGCCAGTTTGATAGTAGTAAAGATAGCGGTAGGACCGTCTGCTCCACCGATGATACCCAGTGCAGCAGCCTCCTTCGGAGTGAAGCCCATCAGGATAGCTACCAGCAACACAGTGAAGATACCCAGCTGTGCAGCCGCACCGAAAATAGAGAGTCGCAGATTACGCAACATCGGACCGAAGTCTGTCAAAGCACCTACACCCATAAAGATGATAGGCGGAAGGAAACCGGTCTTAATCAGCATATAGTAGATGAAGTTCATCAGTCCCAAGTCGTGCGCAATTTCGTGCAACGGCATGTCCCAAATGTTCTTCAACGCTCCGTTCACCATCACCATGCCGTTCTCATCGGCCTGGATAACACCCATATCACCACCCGGAAAGTTAGCCAGCAACACCCCGAAAGCTATCGGGATCAGCAGCAGCGGCTCGTACTTTTTCTTAATACCCAGGTAAAGCAAGATGAACGCAATGGCATACATTATCAAGAACTGCGGCTCAGCAATGATGTTGCTGAAAGCAGTCATATCATAGAGTCTTTCAAATATATCTTCCATTATACAATTTTCATTAATACGTCATCCTCTGAAACCGTGTCACCCGAGTTAGCACAGATGGCAGTAATCGTACCATCATATTCCGCACGGATCGCATTATAGGTTTTCATCGCTTCGACGTAACAAATCACATCACCTTTATTTACCTTGTCGCCCGTTTTCTTCGGGGTTTCCTGGGCATTCTTCACCAAGAAGAATTTACCTTCCAGCGGAGAAAGGACATCTTTTCCCTCACCCACCGGAGCAGGAGCAGCGGCTTGTGCAGGAGCAGCACCGGCAGCGGCAGTCAGCGTGGCAGGATCTACAGCACCATAAGCCACTGTCACACGATAAGGTTGCCCGTTCACATCCACGGTCAATACCTTGGTCTTGTTTTCAGCCTCTACAGGAGCCGTGGCATTCGCTTTTTCCTCACGGCGTTTCTTTACATCTGCCAGGAAGTCTTCTTTTGCCTTTCCACTCTTATAGGCTTCATACTGGGCCGGATGCATGGCATATTCAAACAGTTCTTCGTCATCCTGTCCCTTATCCCACTGTTTTTCCAGCATCATCTTGCGATATTTCTCCAACTGGTCGGGATAGTTGTCCTGGGGATTGCCGTCAAAGAACTTGCGGCCCTCACGTTCTGCCTTTTCTATGATTTCAGGAGCCAACTTGCCCGGCAGACGACCTGCTTTGCCCAAAAGCATATCCCAAATGTCATCGGCAATCATGCCCCAGCGTTCCTTGCCTTTTTCCATCGCCATCACATTCATCATGGCAAGGTTCTTCACATACTGGCTGAACGGAGTCACCAAAGGAGGATAACCTACACGCGGCCATACGTATGCCACTTCATTGAATAGTTTAATCAATAACTCATCCTGAGTCATGAACGGCAGATTGCGTTTGGCCTTATACTTGTTGATAGATTCCAGATTTGTTTCAAGGTCGGCCATCAAACTACCCATCATACCGCCCGGTAATCCCGGAGCTATCAGCAAGGAGTTCATCAGACGGTTTTTCGGGCTGATATACAAACCCAGGAAATCATCCATAAATTCCTGAACCAGAGAACGTACTTTCATATAGGCTTCCATATTGATTTCGGGTACTTTGAAACCTGCGTCCTTCAACATGGCCTGCACACTGATCAGGTCGGCATGACCGGTACCCCATGACAACGGTTCCATACCTACATCAATGTAGTCGCAACCGGCCTGGCATACTTCCAGGATAGAAGCCATATTGAACCCGGGACCTGCATGAGAGTGATACTGTACAGGGATATTCTTTATTTTCTTGATTCCGGCCACAATCTTGCCCAATGAAACAGGACGTCCGATTCCTGCCATATCTTTGATGCATATTTCATCGGCTCCGGCTTCGATGAGCTGTTTGGCCATATTCACATAATACTCCACGGTGTGCACCGGAGAGAAAGTGATACAAAGCGAACATTGTGAAATCATTCCGGCTTCATGAGCATAGCCGATAGAGGGAATAATATTGCGGACATCATTCAATCCGCAGAAAGTACGGGTGATATCAGTTCCTTGCGCATGCTTTACCTTGTAAAATAACTTGCGGACATCTGCCGGAACGGGACTCATGCGGAGGCCGTTCAGCGCGCGGTCCAACATGTGAGTCTGGATGCCTGCTTCGTGAAACGGTTTCGTCCACTCGCGCACCGCTTTATTCGGATTTTCGCCAAACAATAAGTTTACCTGTTCAAAACCACCGCCATTCGTTTCTACCCGGGCAAAACAGCCCATCTCGATAATAGCCGGAGCAACCTTAACCAACTGGTCTACACGGGGCACGTACTTACCTGCGCTCTGCCACATATCGCGGAAGACCAGACTAAATTTTACTTCTCTTTCCATTTTCGTTAAATGTGTTTTTCTTTTTTTGGATTATAGCTTCTCAATCTTTATCACCTGACCTTTACCTGCAGTCAAAATCTCCACTGCCGCCTTGATAGCATCCATAGCACCGGTATCTGCCGTAGGTGCTACAGCAGGTGCTTTCTTGGGAGCTTCTTCGGGCGCCACTTTGTTGACAATGGTAATAAGGTACTTGCTCAGATAGATAACGATGAGAAGGATGACAAAAACAGTCGCCATACCGACCACCATCAACATCAATCCAACTCCTATGTTCTCCATAAATTTTAGTGTTATTAATAGTACTTACTACACTCATAGGTTATTCAAAGCCTAAAAAGTCCTCAAATTTAGGCATTTCGGCTTTACTTCTATCATAAATGGATTACAAAATATGCAAAATTATCAGAAAAGGGAAGAGTCTAAGGGAGAAAAAGTGTACCCAAAGCACGAAGCAGTGATGAGATTGTCTGCTGTAGGGACGGAATTTGCCCCTACAGCAGAAGAGCAATAAAAATGACTTTTGATGCCCCTACCTATTTTTTAAAAAAGAATTTCATTCAATGATTTACGCTTCTTTTCAGTCGGTTCATCCTCTGCATAACCAACCGGAATCAAGACAGCCGGTTCCAAATTTCCGGGTAACCCCAACACTTCACTGCATTGGGCGGCATCAAAGTTGCAAACCCAGCAAGTACCCAATCCCTGTTCGGTTGCAGCCAGGCAAAGGTGTTCCACAGCAATAGCTATATCAATATCTCCATGATCTTTGTTATCGGCACGCCGATGCCAAGATTCATCATGATTGGTACAGGCCACAATGATGCAAGGAGCCGTAGCCAGCCATTCGCGCTTATAGCATTGCTGTAAAGCTTTCAGCGTAGCTTCATCCGTAACTATGCGGAAACGCCACGGCTGGAAATTGACCGCCGAGGGTGCCATGCGCACACATTCCATAATATAATCCAACTTGTCAGCCTCAACAGGACGACCGGCATACTTGCGTGCAGAGTAGCGCGCTTTTACTAATTCCAGAAAGTTCATAAGCATTATTATTAGTTTGCGTACAAAAATAGTAACTTTGCACCGATAAAAGAAGTACAAATATGAAGAAACTTGTGATATTTGATTTGGACGGCACATTACTGAATACGATAGCAGATTTAGCAGCCGCCACCAACCAAGCCTTGCGACATTTTGGCTATCCCACACACGAGACGGAAGCTTACCGCTTTTTCGTAGGAAACGGGATCAATAAATTATTCGAGCGTGCCCTGCCCGATGGCGAGCGTACAGAAGAGAATATATTGAAGATACGGTCACGATTTGTCCCCTACTATGATGAGCATAATGCTGATTTAAGCCGCCCCTATCCCGGTATTCCCGAGTTATTAAGCACATTGCAACAGCAAGAAATCAGGATGGCAGTTGCCTCTAACAAGTACCAGGCTGCTACCCGTAAACTGATATCCCATTATTTTCCGGAAATCAATTTCGTAGAGGTACTGGGACAGCGTGAAGGTATTCCGGCCAAACCCGACCCTTCCATTGTATATGACATCATGAGAAAAGCGGAAGTTAAAAATGAAGAAGTACTTTATGTAGGCGATTCCAATGTAGATATGCAAACGGCGCACCATGCCGGAGTGACAGCCATAGGGGTAGCATGGGGATTCCGTCCACGCACGGAACTGGAAGCTTTGCATCCGGCACATATTCTGGAAAAAGCGGAAGAACTTCTTCAGTACCTTCAATAAGAAAGCGAAGTTGCTTGTGTAAACAACTTGTAAAGAAAGAAAAGACAAGCCGGGACAAAATATTTTTAAAAGCAGTCTTTGATATCTTGGAATTTGAAAGAAATAAAGTATATTTGCAATAATCATTAAATGAGGAGTTTATGAGACGCACAGAAATTATTGCGCAAATTAAAGACATCGTTCACCGTGTTGCACCTACGGCAAAAACCCTATTATATGGTTCGCAAGGAATGAAGCACACGTTGAACCGCACGCAACGTGAAAGCGGTGAACATCAACTTCCTGCCCGGCGACAAATTGAAAGCTGTCATGCAGAAAGCCGATTTCGTGTGGCTGAACAAGATTGTGGAAAGCACTGCGCCGAACTCCGATTCTCCCTCCGTGGCAAGTGAAGAGGGCGAAGGGACGAAACCGGCAGTGTGAAAATCTGTCAGCTGCAAGTCGTAACCGAAGGGTCGTACAATCGGTATATATCGAGTTGAACTGCCGGAAGCGATGGCTGCCCTTTCCTAAAGTAAAAAACCTAAAAAACACATACTTATGAAAAAGATACTCGTCATCATCAACAAAAACTGGGAAACGGAACCTGTGCTCAATGCCCTGACCAATCCCAAACTGCGCCCTGCCGCATTGCCCTTCCCCGAAGTGATAAACACTCCGCGCGACGGGAACAACCGCATGGACCAACCCCGGGCCCTATTCTCCCTTCCACGCGAAGGAGAAGAACCGTTGCAAGTGGTAGTGCGCTGCATCGAAGACCTCATGGCGCCAGGCGTAAACACGTCCAGTTCCCTGGAAAAATACAAAGTGCTCCCGCAAGCCATCGCTGACGATAAGGCGGACCTCATTATCAGCGTCAGCACCGCCAACTATCCCGACCCGAAGGTGACACACAACGGAACGGTGATTCTGGGCGGAAACTTCTTTATCCACGACGGAAATCCCGACAGTCACGACGACCCGGAGCACAACCTCATCAACGCACGCGTAGGCACCTTCATCGCCTCCAACGTAGCCCCTGCCGTATTTAGTCTGGTGGAAACCATCAACGCCCGTCTGCACTGCTACCCGAACGGCATGTCCAAACTGGTGCCGCCGCCCAACTTTCCAGCATCGCAACTGGTGTGCAAAGGAGCGGCTACCTTTACGGCTATAGGCTCCATCAACGTGACGGACTACGGGTGCTATGACACGATAGACGCTCAAGCTCTGGAGGAATTTACCGCAGCAGCCCCCGAAGGAGTTACGGCAAACTCCATCGAAACCACCCACGGCGTAGTAAAAATCAGCGCCAAGGACGAACCTATCCTTTTCCTTTCACCCATCACCGACCGTCTGAATCATTTCAATGAAGATGTGACTGATACGCAGAATTACGTTTCGGCCTTCAATGGCGGACTGGTGTTGGGCGAACTGCTTTGCGCGTTGGCGGAATATGGAGGGGAGATAGATTTGTTCAAGATATAGGACTGATTGATTAAGGCGGTGTCTATTGGTGGAAAAGACGCACCCGTATTGTTCGTGATTTGCCCGTGTACATTATTTATGTACACGGGCAAATCTCTGAACGGGCGCACCTCTAAAAAAGATTCACTCTACGCAGATTCTAAAATTCCCGTCTCACAGCCAACCATATCCGGTGGGAATCGTTATCTTTGTAAGCAGTAACCGGAAACAAAACCATAAAGCAATGAACAGACCCATCTTACGCAAACTCCCGATAGGGATACAGAGCTTCGAGAAACTCCGCTCCGAAGGATTTCTATATGTAGACAAGACGGCATTGGTGTTCCAGTTGGCACAAGCAGGCGTCCCCTGTTTCCTCAGCCGCCCCCGGCGCTTCGGTAAGAGCCTGCTACTCTCTACCTTCGAAGCCTACTTCCGCGGCAAAAAGGAACTCTTCAAAGGCTTGGCCATCGAACAGCTGGAAGAGGACTGGTATGAGTACCCCGTACTCCATCTGGACCTCAACGCCGAAAAATACGATAGTGCCGAGCGGCTTGCCAAGATGTTGGAACTGCAATTGGAAACTTGGGAAGCACAATATGGTGTGGACAAAGGAAACATGACCTACTCAGGACGCTTCACCACCATCATCAAGAAAGCTTATGAGCAGACCGGAAGACGGGTAGTTGTTCTGATTGACGAATATGACAAGCCCATGCTACGCTCTTTCGAGAATCCCCAACTACAGGAAGACTTCCGCGAAACCCTCACCGCATTCTATACCGTGCTGAAAAGTGCCGACTCATACCTGCAATTCGTCTTCATCACCGGAGTCACCAAATTCGCACAAATGGGCATATTCAGCACCCTGAACCAGCTGAATGACATCAGTTTCGACCGCGAGTACAATACGTTGTGCGGAATGACACGTCCCGAAATAGAAGCCGCCTTTGCCCCCGAACTGCAAGCATTGGCGGAACGGAGCGGTCTTCCCCAAGAAGAGGCTCTCGACTGCCTCGCCCGCCAATACGACGGTTACCGATTCACCTACGATGACGCGTTCATGCCTATGTTCAACCCCTTCAGCGTACTCAGTGCACTGGCCAAACAGTCGTTCGGAAATTACTGGTTTGCCAGCGGA
>JARCFY010000246.1:0-45932 GCA_029233225.1 Lepidodactylus listeri | reverse complement strand
GTTTTTCAGTTCCCGGCAATTTTTTCTCAAATTTTCCAATTCATCAGCTTGCCTCTCATTGATTGAAATCAATTTTATCGCTTCCTCATCTGTTATTTCTGCTCCAGAAGAATTGCCTTTTCCCTGCAACAGATCTTCAATACCATGAAGCATTACATCTAATTTGTGAGTTTCAACATTGCGGATAATCTGAATAGAATTTTCTACCCTCCGATAAATGGGAGCAAGTTCTTCTTTGATAGCTTTAATAATCGTGGCAGCTGGTGGCAGCTGATTATACTTAGGATTTACTCCAGTGACTTCTAAATACCCTAACATGTTATCAAGAAACTCGCCATACGTCTGATTTCCTTTCAGTATATCCATCCGATTTTTTACATTTTCAGGAATCTTCAAATTTTTCCAATCCTTTTTATCTAATTGTGGCATAATTAATCTATTTTTCTGTAACAAAGGTAATTAGATTTATCCATTCTCCATGTTTTCTGCCATAATTTTTTATATAAAAAAATATATTTAACTGATAATCAGTTATTTATATTTCTACAAAATAAATGATTTCTACCTTATAACTAATTGATATATAATAATTTAATTAAATATATTCTACCAAATTTCTACCTTTGTAAAATAATATAAACATATAACTATCTATAAAACAACGCTTTGCGTTGTATCATTCACGTAATGCGTGAATCCTTCTTGCTTAAACACATTCCACTGCGTTTCATTTCCATTTGTCAATTCGCCAATCAATAGGGAAAAAAAACAACATTAAAAATGGAGTAATATGGCAACTTTCATTTAGCCCTGGCAAAATCTCAGAGTCCTATGGAGTTTTTAAATGAATCATAATCGAATGTAACTTTGTATTCATCAGTCAAAACATCCTCAATACCCAAGCTCCCAAACAGTAGGGAAAAGCATTTTTTTGCCCTCTACCGAATGCAAATGCTTTTGACTGTAGCAAACCACTTAAAAAGAACACCTGTCGCTTAAAGGCTCTAAAAGAAGTCGCTGAACTTCAAAGTTTATTTTTCCCTATTATTTGTTTTTGATTTTCAGAGCATTTTTTGTTTCTGTTTTGCTATTTCTTTAGCAAAGAAAAAGCAATCAATATCTTTAGCTAAAGCAAGGAGCTTTTTTTAACATTTGTAACGTATTGATTTTCATGGCATTAAATGCTTACGCTCACGTAAATGGAAAGCGCTCACGTAAATGGAAAGCTTACGCTCACGTAAATGGAAAGCGCTCACGCTTTTGGAAAATTACGCTCACGTAAATGGAAAGGTACGCTCACGTAAATGGAAAGGTACGCTCACGTAAATGGAAAGGTACGCTCACGTAAATGGAAAATGTTTTTTTTTGCAATTTAGAATACCTGTCTAAGAAATTCCACGTTTACTCTATCTTCTTAAAATGCTACTAAATGTTAAACTTATATAGATTTATACACACTTTCATTAACATTTGTTCTAATAGCCTTTTTTTTTCTCTTTCTCCATGAAATAAACGCTCCCTAAAATAGATAATTTGTGCAACACTATGTGTTATATAAATAAATTAATTATATTTGCATCAGAAATATTCAAAGATATGACCTCAAAGAAAGAACAGTTATCTGAAGATGATGCGTTGATTAAGCGAAATAATCAAGCACCTGGCTTTCCAGCATCTGTCGTCCGCAGCCGCCTCCAACTCCTCATAGAAAGATTTATACAGTTCGCTGATTATGATTTGAAAGAGTATATTCAGGCACAACGAATATTAAAATTTGATATTGATATTCCAGCTTTAAAAGATCTATATCCTGGCCAAACTGGAAAAAGGATATTGATAAGGCTATTAAATTTTTCATGCGGATTGAGGGAAAGCAGATGCTGATGGCAACTTCGATTACACAAGTTTATTTTCAAGAGCAAAGCTTGACAATATTGGCTTACACCTTAATATTGACCCTGAAGTTTTGCAATTATATATAATTAGAGCTGGCATACCTAATACCGAATTAGACTACAATTTGACAAAAAAAATTAAATGTGCATATACCTATGACTTTTATTGGGAAATGTGCAAGCATGATTATCCAAGTTCTGAATATCGATTTTTCCTTTCTCCTGAAGATATAAATGGAAAGTTTAAAACTAAATATCAAAGCAGCAATATTACTGACCAAATAATATCTCCTGTTGAGAAAGAGATAAAAGAATTTTATGACAAAGGTCTTTCTCCACGTTTCTTTACAGTAAATGAAAAGCGTGAAGTGATTGGAAAGTGTAAAAAAATTGTAGGGTGGGAGTTCATTATTCACAATGAGAGTCGTACAAAAAGACAAGATATTGCTGCTCAGGAAGCATTTAAAAAAATAGATATTTTCTTACGTAGTAATTTATCAGATAAACTAAGAATAAATACGCTGGAGCAAATTCGACTAATGCCAAGCGATAAGGTTATTCAAATCAAAATCCGTCTTGAAAAATTTGAAAATTCTGATACAAGTCATATCCATACCAAAATAGGATATCTCTGTTTCATACTCCAAGCTTATGGTATAAACCCAAGATCCAAAAAAATTGACCGTAGTAAAATAAAAGATGCTCCTCTTTTTGAAAAAGAAGAAAAAGATACCAATGCCGGCATTGGATATTGGTACGAATGTCTTCAGCACATAAAAGAGAGTGCTGCAAGTGAAGATATTAAATCTTTATTTTCTCAACTTCGTTTTGAGGAATATCAAGAAACCGAAACTAAAAGTATCTTAGTATTTAATACTTCAAAAAGTGTTGTTGAAACAATTGAAACCTATTTTATCCACGATTTTAAAAGGGTTCTCTTAAAATACTTTCCATCAAACTTAAATATTTATTACAATGCAAGATAAATACTCATCTTTTGAAATTCGTCGAATGTTGGATCTTTTAGATAAACATATCTATTCTTTATTTTCAATAAACGAACAATCCAACAGTATATCATCCTTTATAGACTGGTCATCCATTCACCATTTTTTCACTGTAGATAGCGTTTTTCTAGCAACGTTATCACTATATCATCAAACCATAATTTGTGAATCATCCCCAAACGATAATTTCAAAATGTGGCCATTAGTACTTTCATGTGAAGTAAACGATAAGGGAGTAGAAATAGAGCATAATACCAAAGCATTAAAATCATACTTATTCCCTTCGGAAACACTCACTATAGAAAACAGCTATATCAAAGAAATTTTCATAAATGCTTTGTCAAAATATAAAATGCAAAGCGATGTACTATATGATATTGTTTCAAAAGGGAAACAATTTAGCGCATCTCCTGAAGAATTAAAGGAACTACTCAAAATAAACTATTCAAACGCAATGCTTAAGAGCCGTGTTTTGATTCCTATTGAAAAATGTATTTATAATTTATATCAAGAATATCTTCTTCCGTTCTATTTCACTATCCAAACAGAGAGAGCAGTAGTCGGCAGCGGAAGTAAAATCAATGGAGTCACCATCAATACCATTAATCATTTAGAGGTGTTACGTCTTAAAAGAGATCGTCATGATTACATGATATTTATAATGGAGCAATTAACAGAACTATTTCCATTCGACTATCCCTTTTTAGAAGAAGATTTAAAACTCTTGCCTGATGAGAACATAGAAGAAATATACAATATTATAAAGAACATTCGGCAAGATCCTGATTACAATAAAATGGATACATCTATCCTTATTAAATGGAAACTCCAAGATAAGTATAACATACACTTATCTCGTTGATTAGATCGATCCCAAACAGAAAGATACCGTTTACCCTATTTATCAGGGCAAACGGTATCTTTTCTCCTTAATTCCTAGAACAGACTTAATTGTACCGGTTCTTTAACAGCCTCATTTTCTTTCTCAGAGCACATATTTTCCCAGATCTTCATCGTAATAGATTCTTTTCTAGTTATTTCTCTAACGGTGAGTAACGGTATTGGAGAAAAAGGGGTTGTATTCAAATGCTCGTTTATCTTCCATCCACCGAAGAAAGAATCAGGCTGCAAGCTATCATGCCAAATAACTTCTCCAACACATCCATGAATGATGAAATTACAGACCGTCATAAGACAACATGTTCGATCTATGTCCTCGGCGCAAAGATAATTTCCTAAATTGTCAACATGCCATGCCAAAAGCGTCCTACCACTACCGCAAGCAGGATCAGAACAATACTTACCTGTTACTTTGTCATTAAAAGATGTAATATCTGACATACCTTCACAAAGGGCATGAGGAGTGAATATTTGTCCTCTGCCCTGACGTTTCATTTTGCTTTCTACACACGCCATATACAATTTGCCGAAAGGATCATACCATTTTTTAGAAATCAGTTGCTTTTCCATCACTTTAATCCATTCGCATAGCATATTCCAAAATATGGCCGTTTGTTCTTTATTGTACTTCCAAGTTTCCAACGGTTTTGCCTGCGGAGTAAAATAATGAATTACATAGGTGAGAAAATCATCAAAAACAGCGTTAATCTCAAATCCATTACTGTAAGTCAAGGCATTAATCATTTTTTCAAGTTCCCGAACTTCAACAGGTGCATCATAATTTGCCATAATCTTTTTTGCTGTTGTTTATCCTGGCAGCCAAACCAGTTCTAAGAGTTAAACAGTCCCTCTAATTGCATTACAAAGATACTAAAAATCAGCATATTATACAAAAATTTCACACCACATTTTGTAAATATAAACATCCATATTAATGTGCTGTTATAGCATGAATATTCTTTCCCTATTATTTAAAAAGTGGGTGAATAATAAAGCGCATTGATAACTGATTTGGCAGGGTTTTCAATGTATTTAGGAGAATCATTTACTAAATCTGTTGTCAACGTGCTAAATATTTCCAGTTAAATTAAGTCTTCCTGGAGTAAGCATAGCGCATAGTAAGGAGGTCTTTATTTGACGAAATGGAAATATACCTTAGCAGGGTGGCGGGAGTGTGAGTCTTAATAAAAAAAATCCGTATCGCTGTTATAAAGGTCGGCTATGCCGACAAAAAATAAAAAAGGTAAGGTGACTACTATCACCTTACCTAAATTCAATATAGCCTATTTAGAACTAATCCTCAACGTTTTCTTTTGCACTGGTATCATCTACCTTCATCGCAGTGATTCTTTCCTCTAATCGCTCATTTCGCTTCTTATAAGCAGCCTCTTGTTCGTTAAAAATCATAGTAACTTTATCCTGCACATGCTCATTCATAAAGGCGACTAAAGCATTATCTTCATTAATAACATTAGAGCTAAGGTATAATTCTCCAAGATGCTTAACAACATATTCACGTATGATAATGGCTTTCTGTTCATCTGACAATGCAAGGCAATCAGTGTATTTTAGCTTATAAACATCCTTTTCAAAGCCTAAAAGCGGATAATTTTTCTGTCTTACTTTTCTACACATAAAAAGATACATCAAAGCTTCTTCCAATTCCGATATTGATTTTCCTTGCACTTGAACAGCTTTCAATTCTTCTTTCAAATTGGCCTCTATCTTCTCCCCACACAGTTCATTGTTTCTAATCATTTTATTTTGTAACTTAACAATCTCGGGATTATTAGTAACACTAACAGCAGCAGTACCACTGCCTAATGAAGAATTAACCACAGTATTACTAACATGAGCATAGGAAACTCTAACATTAAACTTCTCTATCTGAATATATGCCTTTAATTCTCCTTTTTCTAAAAGATTATCCCGTTCTGCTAATTTTTCCTCATAATCAGTACATTCTTCCTCATAATCACCACATGCTTCTGAAAAATCTTCTTCTTCTTCAAATTCTTCTCTCTGGGGCATAGTTGGTTCTTCATCCTGATAGTCGGTTACTAAATTTACCCTTTGAATCTCATAGCCTTCTTCAATCAATCGATTGACAACAGCTTCATTAGCAGCCCATTTCGTATCTTTGCAAAAGCACATTTGAGGATTTTCCTGCTGCATTGAAATTGCTTTGGAATAAACAAATTCTACGTTTTTAGTATGCAAACAGTTCTGTTTCGTACACATCTGTGCAGCATCTTCCTCACTGAACAATAGAAAATTTTTTGTATTAAACGGACAGTTTATACATTCTCCCTTGTCAAAAAAGTATTTTTCAAGACGAGTAGAATACGCATTCTCAATAGCTTTTTGTAGTTGCACAGGGCGTTTATCTAACCAAGAAGAATAGGGAGAACAATCTTCATAGAAATGTTCATTATAAATAGTTTCTTGCAAATCGCTTGTGTAATTAGCAAGAGTATTAGCCACCCCTAAATTGATTTCTTCTTTTTCCAGCAAAGTTTGAAATGGTAAAATAAGCTCTACTAATTTAATTCGGCTGCGCACAAACGGATCACTCTTACCAAACTTTGTAACCAAAGCTGCAATATCATACTTGCCTGTCTCAATCAATCGAGCAAATGCCCGTGCTTCTTCCATCGGTGCAACATCCTTCCTTTGCAAGTTCTCTGTTATAGCAAATTCTTCGGCTTCTTCGTCTGTCAACTCTCTAATGCAAGCAGGGATAGTTTGTTGTTCTGCCAATAAAGACGCTCTAAATCTCCTTTCCCCACAAACAAGCTCATATCTATCTCCTTTAACACGCACAACAATCGGCTGAATAACACCTTTTTCTGCAATGCTACAAGCTAATTCTTCCAGTTCTGTTTCATCGAATGTTTTACGTGGGTTGTAATTGCTCTTGTCGATTAGTGACATTTCTAACAATGAAAACACATTTGACGCTTGGTTCTTAACATTTTTCTTTTTCATAACTTTTTTTGCTATTGTTTATACTGGCAACTAAACCAGTTTTAAGAGTTACGTAATCTTTTTGATTACAATGTAAAGATACTAAATATCAGCGAATTAAACAAACATTCAAACGAATATTTGCTATTTTTTTTCAACATTTATTGATTATATTTTCCCTATCAATGATAAAGAAAGAGGGGTTTCCCCCTCTCCTTAAACTTATCAAGCGACTTCTTCTGTAAGGAACTTACTTACATTCTGCTTGTATAGAGCCGATTTATCGTTGTCTGTCTCAATCAATGTATCAAGAGTTTTAATCAATGAGTCAAAATCCACATTTGGTACATGCTCTTTAACTACACCCTTCTCAAAGTTATCAAAAGTAAATATTTCAAAAAAGTCTTTGCCCTCATTATAGGCAACTATCACCCATCCTTTGTAAGTAAAGCCATTTACTTTAAAAACGAGTGCAGCCATTTCTTGATAGATAGTCACCTTCGGACAATTAAATCCCCATGACATACATACAATTCCACTACTTCTAATAACATCATAAATGTAGTTAGCAGTTTCGTTCAAAAATTTTTTATCCATAATCATTTTGCTATTGTTTATTCTGGCAGCCAAACCAGTTCTAAGAGTTACGTAATCTTTTTGATTACAGTGTAAAGATACTAAATATCAGTGTATTATGCAAATTTTTTAGTGGTATTTTTGTCTCAATTTACTTATAAGCAGATATTTATAAAGCATACAGTATTTATTTTTCCCTATTATTATATCTTATATATTTCATTACTATTCTCTGATTAGCAAGGTATTCCTGGCGGAGAATAACAGCTGGAGACATCACCCTAAATTCTACCTTTTTGCGTTATAGATAGTAGCAAAAGCCAAGAGCCTGCGAAAACTCGAAGCGGATAGCCTGTCTGAAGGGAACACCCAAAAGAGCAAGTTGCATCCACTATGTAAATAAATAGGGAAAAGATGCAATTTACTCTATCAATGTTTTTTCAAAAAAGAGATAGCAAGCCACTTTCAATGCCTATATGGGACTCTTTTTGACTTCAGCTATATATTTACTTATTTCTTGAAAATCATCCAAAGGACGTTCACCAGCTATCGCTGCTGCCATCTTCATCAAGTTCTTATCATCAGGTTCTATGTTAATATTCACTTTAAAATAAATCTCCAGCTGATAAAGCAATTCATAGTGTGCTTCCAATTTAATCCGTTCATTCGCTACTTCCTCAAGAACCTCTCTATACTTCCTCCAGTCATTTGTTTTATAAAGCCTTCCTACATAATCATTCACCTGTTTAGTACTCCATTCTCCTGGCAATATTTCCCCTGTCAAACGCCTGATTGTTTCTGCTTTCATCTTCCGGCCAACATACTTATTCTTTTCCCGGATCTCAAATGCCGGCAATTCATCTATCGACATAATAATCGTCTCATCCTCTATACACTTATATACTTTATACTTAGCAACTTTCATAGTCATTTATTATATTATTAAACATGTTTTTTTAATCAATAAATCCCCTTTCAAAATACTCCGGTTCATCTGCTCCAGAGTCGATTATACAGCCTTCCAAATCATAGCTAGGTATTGGAGATCTGTAATCCGGGTTAATATATTCACCTTCTATTTGCGCCGATGGAGCAGCATGCTTCATTGCACATGACTTATAGGCAGATATTGTACTTGATTTTCCATAAAAACATAATCCCGCTTTGCGGGCCGCTTTAAATGCTTTTTCAATCTCTTGACAAGCTGTTATCTGTTTATCTGTCAATTCATATTGTTTCAATGATGCCATATTTTTTTCTTTTAATTCAACTCATAAACATATACATGCCATATCCAGCCAGGGTAGCAATGAGTAACTGCTTGTCTTCCTGCTGTGGCCCAACCCCTAAAGAATCCGATCCATCAGGAAGAATCGTTAAAATATCACCAGGATTCTCTCCACCCATATAAAAGAAGCCAGCAGAATACACCTGATGCCCTTCTAAAGTAATCTCCGCATGAGTAGCATGTTCCGGTATTATAACCGGGACAAATAACTCATTTCGCTTAAAAATCACATATTTCATATTTAATTTGTTTTACGTTAAATACTAATTGCTTTAAACTCTTGTGGAGTAATTGCTTCCTTTGATTTTACAGAGGAGAAAAACAGGTCTGCCGGGCAAACACATTCAGGCATTCCTCCTATATTGCAATCATTAGGGATAGTTGACAAGATACATAAACCATCTGCGGGCAAATGTTCACAACTTACTCTATCATCCCAATCAATGTACTTTTGAGCTTCCTTTGCAAGAGCTTCACATCTATGCCGATAGTTTATGTAGGCATCATCCGCATTTTTCAATAACTTAGGTATATTCATGTCTATCTTGATTTGAACTATCACTTTACCCTATTAAGCCAATCCAAAGCACCTTGCAAATTACTGGTATAATCAGCATTATAAATATATGAAACTTCATCGCCAGCTTTGTACTTCCGATTGCTGTCTGTCTCCCCTAAGATGTACTCCATATTTGGAGTACCTAATTTAAATACACCAATGCAATAGGTTGTACCTTGTTTTTTAGTACTCTCCTTGGTTGCTAACAAAAAAATTCTTTCTCCAATTGATTCCATAATATTCATTTTTTTTCTGGTTTGAATTAATAAATCGGTAAATCATATCCTTGCTGAATAAGGTATCTTATAGATTTCATGCTTAGTTCTCTACTTGAATGATACCTACTATCAACACCTTCTTCATGATAATGAAACATAAACTCTTTGCAGTTTAAGAAAAAAACAAGTGCCCTGCTTTTTACATTATCTTCTTTTCTCCTTGAATAATGTATAAGAAATACAGTATCCGAAAACATTGTATTGCAAAAGTCTTTAGTAATTGGAGGATTCCAATAATCCAAACTGGGACAGCAGCCTTCAATTTCGATTATTTTCAAAACATCTTCTTCTGCTATACTCATTAATCCTTTATCGCCTATAGTAATTTGCTTCATTATTTTCTTGTTTTTAATATTAATCTCTTGCTTCAACCATCTTTCGGCCTTTTGCAGTTGCCGAATAGATATTCGGCTTATCATCACTGAAACATTTAGTTTTTATCCATTCATTCCGTTCGGCTTCCCGGATATAGAAGGATATTCCGTATTCAGATGTAGTTTTCAGCCAATCTAACTTTTTGATTTGTTCAAACGTCATAGGGCCACCATAGACGAGCGATGATGTCAACATTTGAATGCTTTCTTTCAATGAATATTCACTCATGTCTTTATTGTTATTCGTTAAATTGTCCCTAAATCAAATTCTGAATATCTCTTGTTTATTTCTTGACGCATCCATTCAAGAGTAGCGCAATAATCATTAAAGCGAGGTGAATTTTCTTCCGGTACATAATCTTCCAGTCTCTTAATCATGTCCCGGAGTACCCATGTACGTTTTTTGGTTAGTCTTATTCTTCTACCAATGATACCTTTTTGGCTCATTTGGTACAGCCCTTCTCCAAGTGAAAGATATTCTTTACCTTCAATCGTTTTACTCATATCTTATTGAACTTATTATAAATCAATATCCCTATATAGTTGCCTGCCAATACTTGGAATAAACAAATTGGCAAGTATATCATTATCACATATTTCCATTCTTCGTTTGCCAGAAATCTCCAGTAAGCAATCATTCCTATTAATATGACTATATCAATGACGGTTAAGACTGACTTAAAAGACTTTATCCTTGTGATTTGCAATTTTATTTTCTTCATTTCTTTATTGATTTGATTATATTTTAAATTCAATTTCAAGCTGCCCCTTAAAAGGCTTTCTACCATAGAAGGAGTAAAAGTTGTCCCGTAGCTTGTTCCGAATCTCTTCCCTTGTTTTCTGAGACACATGATTTCTTTCGGCATTGAAGTTGTGCAATAGAGCTTTCTCAAGATTGCCATTCCAAGGCTTTTCATCTATAAAGTAGTTGTACTTTATGAACATGCGGTCTTGAAACGCTGCATCCTCCATTTCTTCATCCGTCTGATTTCTCACATATACGATTTTAATCCACCGTTCAAGCATTCTGAGGTTCTTATCCGGATTATTATTACCATTCTCATAAAACACAGCTATTTCAGCCTTTTTCTGCACCTTATTGAGTTTCCCGATGCCATAATATACTTTCAACACCTTTCGTCCCATTTGGCTCCTTTCTATTTTGTTTTACATTAATATTGCATCGGATGGACAATGAATGGCTTGTCAGGGTAAGGAAACTCAATCCCTCTTTTCTCGGCAAGTCTCTTGGCTTCATCGTCAGATGATAGTAACTCTGACTCATCCAATTTCTGCACTTCCAGATGGTTGTCTACTCTAAATATTCCCCAACCTTCCTGTGGGCAGGAGCCGTCTAATTCCAGTCCATAATTACGGGTAAACCACGAATTTGGTATCTTACTTCTATTCATTTCTATATTGTTTTAATAGTATATATTTATAGCCGGTGTTCACCTTCCAGGAAAGGTTCTCCACGCTTAACTACTGCTTTCATTTCAGTCACTTCAGCCGAAGTATAGTACTGTTTACGTGCTCTTTTGCTACAAGAGCACGTAAATAAGTTGCCTTATTAAATTCTGTTGCACCTTTTTGTTTTTGGCTCAAACATTTTTTCTCCTTGCAAACTTATCACAGTGAGCGTGTTTTTTCACAGCAAACGAACACATATTGCTGTAATTACATGCCCAGTTCAATATTCCAGCCTGGTCTTTCCACCCATCTACATATTTGCAGTCTTCACACGTTTTTTGCTCTTCAGTATATCCAAGAACTTTCTTTGTTTCGTCAATTAGAATTTGGCTCATATTATTATCTATTTTATAGTATTAGTTTCATCGAATTCATACATTTCAGAGTTATCAAATCCTTCAAAGCAAACCCTGAAGTCTTCAAAATCTTTTTCGCTGGCAAGTCTTACTTTGTCATTTGAAAAGATGTAATAAGGTTCAAAATATATTCTAAATGGTGCTCCTTTAATTACACTATTTGCTAAAATAGATACTCTATAAGGAGTTTCGGGGTCTATATACCCAAGTGCATACTCGTTATATACTACAAGCTTAATTTTACTAGCAAGTGCCGTTTTTGTTTTTTGATGAGAAATCATAATCTTTTTGCTATTGTTTATTCTGGCAGCTAAACCAGTTTTAAGAGTTACGTAATCTTTTTGATTACAGTGTAAAGATACAAATAAAATATTTAATATCAAAGCTTTTGTTTGTTTTTATTTGCATTTATCGCAAAATATTTTAATATATCATTAATCCTTTCCAAAATGTTTTTCCTTATTACAATTGTCTTCAACATATAACTAATTTCCTCATTAAAATTTCAGAAAATTATATTTTAAATTATTTCATTACTCTATTTTCCCTATGATTGCTTGTAGCGATACTTTAAATGTAATAGTAAATAAACGCTTATCTATATGTTAATAATCAATAATATAATAAATGTTTTTTTAGACTTGAAAGAAATGTTTCTTACCTTTGTCGAAGAAAATAAAAAGATACGTTATAAATTCAATATAATCAAACATCTAAGTTCTATGGGAGATAATATTAGTAATCATCGGAAGGCGGAATGTTCTACTAGAACTAACCGTAAATGTATAGCTAGCCGATGAACTTACTTTGCTAGCTCCATCATACCAACCGTCAAATTTATAGCCGTTATTCGGTGTGGCAGTTACCGTACAATTTTCTCCCTCAAGTATAGTTCCACCACCACTGACAGTACCACCATCACCAGCTACAACCGAGATAGAATACTCTTTTTTGAATGAGACACTAAATCGCCAGTCCTGAGATTCAATATTAAAACCATAACGGTTTGAACCATTAAACTGATTAGCATTACCACCCACAGTACCACCAGAGAAGCTCACAAGCTGATATCCGGAATAAGGAACTGCTTCAACGACTGCATTAGCTCTGCCATCATACAGCCCGGCACCAGTAGCGTAGCCACCCGCAAACTCGACTTTTCCATTAGAACTCCGGGTAGCGATTACACTATCTCCAGTAATTACAACACTCGTTTGGTAAGAAGGAACAGGAAGCGGTAGATCTTGCTCCAGCAGCTCACTTTTGTTACAACTTGTGGCTAAAATTGATATAGCCACGAAAGAGAAATAAAATAATTTTTTCATAACGTTTAAAAAATTAATTTGATTTACAAATATAGCTATGCAACAACGAAGCCGCACAGCGTTTTTTCTATTTTATTTTGTCGGTAATTTCACGCTGACTTCAAAAATAAACTTAATTTCAAACTCATTCATATAGCAATATGTACAACGATTTGAATTATAACGAATATCAGCGCCAAGCAAACGCAGCTCTGCTAAATATTCCTGCACCCTTCGCTGAGATATACCCAAATGCGAAGCCAATAAAGATGAATTACCCGTGTTCTCATTCTGTATGGATTTATGTAATTCTACTATTCTTCTTAGTTGATCCAGTGTCATTTTGTTGCTATTTTTTTAAGTCTATTCAAAAATATTCTCCAATAGATAGGGTTATTCAGAAGAAAAGCTTTTGTCTGTTTATCCCCTTCCATATTTCTATGGGCCTTAATAGCTTCAAAGCTACACCTTTGATCTATATGAGATTTCGCACGGGACTTTAGGGCTAATTCAAGTTCTTTGGTTGATAAGCCATTTTTCGTACTATCAACGAGCTCATAATAGATATTTAGCAACGCATAGCGTTTAAGAAAAATATAATCCAGTGGTATGGCCACAAAACCACGGGACGCAATAGCCATAAGTATTATGTTGTCTCTTTCCTGGTCTATTTCTTGCATAATCATTCTATAAATAAAGGTTTGACAACTCTATTATCTTTTCTGACTTCATAATGAAGATGATAACCGGTACTACGCCCGGTGGAACCAACAAATCCGATCACCTTTCCTGCCGTAATCAACATGCCCTTTTCGACGTAATACCCAGATAAATGAGCATATATAGTCGTAAAGCCATATCGATGTCTCAGTTCTATACACTGGCCATAGCCGCCCCTATTTCCAACATATAAAACTTCACCATCAGCTGAAGCATGTACCGTTGTTGCCAGTTCACAGGCATAGTCAATCCCGGAGTGAAATTTACTTTTACCGGTGAAAGGATCTACCCGTGTACCGTAAGGTGATGACACCCTACGCTTATCAATTATCGGAAGACGAACAGGCAACTCATTTATCATCCCGGAACTGCAATACAAATCTGCAACTTTAATAATAGGGAAAAGTGATCTTGCTTTAGTTGCCAGTTCCTGAAGCAATGTTATTTGTACAGAGCCGGCTATTAAAACAGCATATAGGAAATTGAACATCATTTCTTAATAAAAAATATTTTTATTAGGCAATAAGTGATTTTCACGGCTTGCCGGATTAAGGATCTCTGCGCTTATAATTGGCTCATTGTCGAGCTTATAGGTGAAGTGACGACCACCACCAAGCTCCTGAATCTCAATAATTAATTTTTTCTTATCCGGAATGGTAAACTTGTTAAGGGCAACAGTGAATGCTTTTGTTTCATGGGCTACCACCCGCTCAGGCATATCGAAGAAAAACAAAGGCGTTTGCTCTATCTGCTGAATAGCTGTCTTCTTCCGGATCTTGGAATCCTGAATATAGAACCTGACAAAATCCGGTACATAGTCTATGTTACTGTAGTTCGTCAATTTGAATTTAAAAAAAAGAATATCCTTATCGATAAAGATGTTTGTGATAGCGAATCGGACACCGGCATAATCTTTATATAATTTGCCTTGGGTCTGGAAACGGGAATTAATCTCTTTACGCAAGTTTTCACGCTGTACGCTGTTCAACTCTTTGTTATCAAGCAAAGCTACACGTTTGTTTGCTGAAGCAGAACCAGGATCTACGACATAGGATAGATGGCTGGGCTTATCTGAGTATGAAACATTAAATGTATAAAATTTATTGTTAGCGACAATCACACTCACATTGGTTGGTCTGGCAAAAACGCTGCCTGCTCTTACGGCCACAATATTATCAACTCCTGAAGCTTTTGCGACCTCAAGATCCGTAGTACCATAATCGACATAGATTATTTTATCCGGGAAGATAAGATGCATCTGCTGATTATCATTCACCGTAAGAACCGGAGGACGTAGATACTCTTTCCCTACTATAAGATAGCTTTCCAGTGGGTCAGGATTATAGGAAATGTCATAGCTATAATATTGACCATCGGCAGTTACAACACTCATATTAGTAATGCCGGCAAACGATGACACCGTAGCTTTCAATCTGATGCCACTTGGATAAGCTGCAATCTTTTCTCCGGCCACATTATCATCACCGATAGAGAAGTATTTTACTTCATTAGGAAAAAGAAGATGAAATGTCTTGGTATCCGACACAGAAAATGAAGACGAATGGATTTCCTGCATGGTCTGCGAATGTACTTGTAGACAATTAACCCACAGTATCACCGCTATAATTAGACTATATTTTCTCATAATTTATTAATTTCTTTTCTCATCCGGACGAAGGTATATTTCATAGTTCGTCTTGATCGTTACTTTTATTTTCCTCACATTCTTGGATAGGGCCTGTTTGCCCGCAGCAACAGCACTACCGGCAACAGCGCCGGCTATCTGACTGGCTGTTTCTATTCCCGGCAGATTAGCGGGAAGCCCGTCAAGAACTCCACCTGTTACATCCGTATTCGCATCGCTCTTTGGATTACCAGGCACATATATGCCAAGAAGGGCATCTTTGGAATAAACAAGCTTTTCAAACGGTAATATATTACCCTGGTAATTGATATGCGTGATCCTCACATTGACCCGCTCCCCGTCAATGCCGGTTACTTCTCCAAACACCGGAGAATTCTTAGGGATAAGAACTCCGCCATCCGCCATTGCATCTTCTCCAAGGCGCATTTTTAAAGTGCTACCCGCCATGACTGTTTGTTCAGAATGAACATAAGCTTTAATCGCATTTTTTCCAGTAGTACTGGATAAAGAAATGCTATTAAACGGAGAACGTTTTTGTGGCTTGACAGCTACGATTTCAGCTACTGTATCTGTTTTTAGTGCAGTTTCTTTTCTGCTTGAATGCCTGGAGCGAGAAGAACCGGCATAAGAAGAAAGAGCAGCATTATTACCTTCAGCATTTCCGTTAGGTAGTACAGTATTAATTCCTCGCCGCTCATTCTCTATTTCCTGCAAGCCAGATTCCTGATTAGCTTCAGTGGCACGTATCAACGCCTGAACCCGAGCTACGGCAGCCGGATCATCCCCAACACTTGATGATATGTCTGACTGCATAGGCATAGCATCTTCAGCCACTGCATCCGCTGGTCTTTTGTTTTCTTGATTCTTGATTATATCCTCCAAAGAAACATCATCTGTATTTGCCCGCAGAGAAACTTCTTTTCTCAATGGTTCCTGAGCTTGGGAAACATTTGTATCTGAAAAAGTAAGTATAAGCAAAATAGCGGATATGAGCAATAAACCTCCCAAAATCAACGCTTTTTTTTTCTTTGATTCCATATTATTCTTTATTTATTGGATAATATTCTTGTGTATAGTTCTTAAAGTAAAATCCAGTAGGATTCTCTGGAAATTTTGCTTTGTCACGGATAGCTGTACCTCTGGAGATTACAGTAAACTGCTTAATCTCCGCATTATCTATTACTTTGAGAATTGAAGTAAAAACAACATCGTACTCACTGCCATTTCCTATGTTGACAATTTTTTCCATCTTACTAAAATCACATCGATAGATTACCCCTTTATTCATCACATCAGAATAAGCTTTATCATACTGGTACTTGCCAATAATGGCATTCAAATCAGCCTGATTAACCAAGAAAGAGGCACGAGCCTGATTCTCTTTTATATTATTGATACTAAATGTGTTCGCATAATAACTCACTGAATAGCAATGATTAGTAAGCAATGTTCTATACAGATTATCAAGTTCTGTTGACTCCATCGGCAAAATGTTTCCTCCGGTATTGACTACAATCACTTTATCCGATGCATCCCGGACAATAGAAAAAGCAAAAAATAATACAGCTACAATAATAACCGTCATAAATGTAAAACACAACTTCAGATAAAGGGCCTGTTTACGTTTTCCTTCAATATAAGAAGCAAATCCCTTTAAAAGACTATCTTTATTTATTTCCATAATTAACCGATTATTGCATTTTTCAAGAGCCTAAGAAGCATACTAAGCAGTAATGCGATAAAAGCTAAAATAATTTTGACTTTTACGGAAACACCCGGTGAATCAAAAGCCCGATATATCTTCATTAATACTGCTACTAATTTTTCTTTATTTACTGATTTCATAATATTTTATTAAAATAGTTGAGTGGCACGACTCTTTACTGTAGCGAACATCTTTATCTTCACGAAAACTCCAGTAAAGATTAAAAAAATGAGAGACAACGAAGTGGATTCCGTTCCTGCAAAGAAGCCTGTAGTTAACTCATTAGAAAACTTATCAGCCAATAAAAACATAGGTATTAGAAGATAACATATTATCATATTTTTAAGCCAGTTATAAAAATAACTTCTGGTATTCTCATGGATCATCAGAACTATTGCAAGAGGCGCAACCAGTTCCAGCATAAGCAGCCACATAAAACGTCCGGCAATATAAAATGTATATATAAACTTGAATATACCTATTCCTATGGCCATTAGAATACCCGATATCGCTTTCGTCAAAACTGTCAAAAGATCAAAATCAAAACTCTCCCCTTCCAATATCTTATTATTGACTTTTGCTTCATGTTTATAAAAAACATCAACCATCATCTCCGTCGCACGGTCAGTGGAGTCCCCACCTAATCCCGTAATTAACCGGGTCTGCATATCATTACAAATTGATTCTGTCAAATTAAACACTGCTCCGGAAGACGTAGCAATAAAGCACACAACAATATATATCTTAATTTGTCCCCAATAAGCCCCAAAATCAATCTTATTATTATTGCTGGAGATATTTTTTTGAAATTCTTCAAATAGCTTTAAAAAAATAAGAAAGAGAGCAAGAGCAATCATTATCATCTGAAAAGAATCATAAACTATATATCCTTTGACAGCATCATAAGCTCTTTCTATTTTTGCGATATTACCTTCGCCAGGATTATATATCAGATCCATAGTTATTTCAAAATTTGTAGTTCAAGCATATCCTTAGTAGACTGGGATGTTCCAATAATCATGTTCACCTTATTTAAAGATGAAATAAGCTCTTGCTGCTCCTTTTTTATGTTAATAAGCATTTGCAAACGCTCTGAGTCATTCATCTTAAAGCGAGTTGTAAGCGTTGATGTCAACATGGAAAGAAGGCTATTATTTGTAACTAAAATAGAAGTTACGGAATTTTCCAAATTCCTAGCGGTGACAAAATCAAAGCGAGCATGACTAACAATGTTTCCGCATTCTTTAGTAAGATACACCTGTCTTTCAATTAGGTTCTTTGTATAGGCTACATCCCGAACAATAGAAGAAACCTCCTGAACATACTTTAGAGTAGTAGTCAAAATCGTGCTCTGTTGAATAAGCTGGGTCAGCTGCTGACTCCAAGTAGCTGCGTTCATTACCTGATTAGTTGTAGTATTCGCTAGATTAGCAGCATCCGTTACCGGAATTTGTGCAGATGCAAATTGAAAGCAGGAGCACATAAATAATAGGGAAAAAATAACTTTCTTCATAATATTTATTGTTTTAAATAATTTTCTATTGCTTTTTCCATGTTATGACCATTAGAAGCGTATAATTTATCCAAAGAAGCCCTAACTTCTCCCTCTGTTTGAAATGCCAAAAACTTACGCTTAGAAGCTTCAATGCGTACTGTCAGGGAATAATCTTGTCCAAAGCGTATCCAACATTCGGAGTATGGACGATCACCGCTATAACGATTCTTAATAGATTTCATCTGATTTATTTGGGCATTATCTCGAATCTTAAATGTCTCAATAATAGCATCATACACAACTTCCGTTCCTTCCAACACATATAATAATTGAGTATTGGCCACAATTCCCTTAGTATATTCATTGTTAGGAAGCTGAACCGGAGACTGAATTATTGTCATTACTGCACCATTCTCTTTGCGTATTTTTTGGTAGAATGTTGCTACTGCCTGATGAATATCAACATCTAAAGAATTGATAGGCTTCATTTGCGCCGTTTCCGCATACTCATCAAATATGATATATCCCTTTTGTGAAGTATCGGATAATATTTTATTATTAATAACATCGAACAACAAACTCATTACAATACTGGCAACAAACGGGTCACTTTTGACTTTTGTAAGTTCAAAATGAATAAACCGTTTACCAGCAAGAGTGCCACCTATGCCTTCCGATGCGCATAAATTAGCATATCCACCACCAGGCATAAATTCAGAACAAATGTGCAGAAAAGACTTAATATCAAAAAAATCTTCTGAAATGCCCTCTTCCTTACATAACCGATGAAAATTCTGATTTAAGTATTCGTAGAAATTTTGGAATGACCAATCTGACTTATTATCTCTATAATATAAGACAATAAACTTACGCAATGCAACAGTCTGATTAGCATCAGCTTGCGGTAATTTCCAAAATCGCATACACAGGGCAACAAGAGTGTCTCTTTTCTCTGGCGACAGTCCTTCAACACCTATGTCAAATGGATTTATGCCCAAAGGCTCGTTTTGGTCATATTCCACATGCACGGAGATTTCCGGATAAAGATAACATAGCTGCTTAAAGCTATTACCAAACTCCACAGCCACAACAGTATAGTTCTGGTCAAGAAGCTGCTGAACAATACTATTTACCGTAAAGGATTTGCCGCTGCCTGTCGGAGCTATTACAATTGCATTACGGGCATGAATTCTCTTTTTCTTTGCATCCCAAATATCTTTTTTCAATGGAATCTGAAACAATCGATCATTAAACCATACTCCCCTCCGGATCGTTTTGAAATGTAGTATAATGAACCATAAACAAAGAAGCCAAAGCTAACGTCGTTAAAAACATATATTGACGTTCCAATGAAGCGACACAACCAATTATGCCACTGCCATATATATCAGCTAAATTACCAAATGAGGGAATATAATAATGAATATTATATAAGTCTAAAGCTGAACGAAGTGTTTTCTCGAATGAATCCAAGCGCACAACATCTTCATCCCAAAGTAATATGGAATAATGAGCATAACAAAGAACTTCCTTATTCTTATTTATTTCTTTCAACAAAGAGCCTAATGCCTCTGTTTTAGGAATTAAAGTTGTTTTATCCCAACTCTGATTTTTATCGTGATCTTCATAATTAGCTTTAAGTTCTTCTTTTAGCTTCTTATCACCATAGAAATAAAAAATCTGATTATAGGTATGATTACAGTTTAAATGAATACCAGCAAATGCTTCAGCAGGAGACATATAAAGTTCTGATTTTTCCCTAGATACCGTATAATCCTTATCTGCCACTGCATAATCGGCTTTAGAAAAAAATTCCGCATCAGTAATTGCATATACCTTAGATTTTATCTGGCCTGCCGTTATTTCTTCTGCAAAATTAATATCCCTTATACCACGAGAATCATAAAAATTAGCACTTTCAAAAACATATGACTTCAGCTCATCCTCAGTAAGATGAGAAATTACAGTATTACGCAAAGAAGAAATATTATTTAATGCAAACTCAACCGCCGCCAAAAACTCGGATAATTTATCTTTATCCTCCTTACTCAAATTTTCATCAAATTTTATAATTTTCTTCAAATACTTCTCTGACAAAGAACCCAGACCGGCAAGAGTAAAAGCAAGCATACAAGTATGGGTCAGATACTCACGTCCAACAAAATGTTCCTGGTCTGCTTTGGATAAATAAGAAGTAGCCAAAGAGGACGGATTAAAAGCAGTTAACCTATATACATCCTGCTTATGAATGTAGCTGTTATCAGGCATATGAGAAAAAGCCTGCATAAAAACAGTATGTCTATCTTCTATAGCATCTTTATATAGGGAGTATGTTTCCGGAGACGATAGCTTGACTACATAAGTCAAACTACCATTCTTTCCGACAATCAACCCATGACCTGAAGCATCAGTTAACAGCTGATGGATTGGATAAAATAAATCATTTTCCATTATTTACTGTATTTTTAAATAGTATCTTGAATAGCCTACGGTTAGTGATAGTACATTGCGCATGCTTATATTTTAATTTTGGAGAATTTGACTTATTATGGAGCACTTTATAATAAACTAAAGGGCCTCCAATACAGAAAAACAAAGCCACACAAAGTGATAGCAGCCCGCTAGAAGTGAATCCGCTATTAACCCATTCCATAATAGATAAAAAAGCAAATACAAGTGCAACTCCACTAATAGACAACCACCTATAAAAATATTTACTGTTAAGTCCATGAACTTTACAAGGACTATCCAAACCGGTATATACAGGACAACGCTCCATCTTTAATTATATACTATAATTCATTGCTGCAAACCTTTCCAGCAACGAAGCCTAATGCAGTACATATCACCAACACATATATCAGCCCTTCGCCAACAGCCAACCAACCGTCTTGCTTCTGTAAACCAGCTTTCCCCTGTATTGCATCCCAATTCACCCAAACAAGCCGGGCAAAGCAGCACAAAAAACCAAAACCAACAACCGGCCATATCAAGTGGATAATGCGCTATTAATATCAGTGCGGAGTTTTGAGCAAACATTCCCAATGATGACATCATCATCAGACTTAGTAAAATCAATTTCTTTTTCATTGTATTTTATCTTATTATCGTAAATAATCCTGATGTTTAAAACCAGTAATCCAGTCCTTTACTGATACCGAGAGTATTTCTAACTTTTCCCTATACTTATTCAATTTAAAAGAATAGGTGTAGTTTTCCCCGCTCTTATAAGTGGTTGCCGATAGAGCGTATATGTAGCTTTCCCCATTCTTCAGGCGAATAGTCATTTCCGCATTATCTATTGAGTGAGGAATCAAAAGAAGCTGCCCGCCCTGAGACAAAACTTCACCACTCTGTAACTCCGTGAATGTTCCTGTGAGAATATCGAATTTTGATTTTGCGGGTGCCTGTAATGACAGACTTTCTACTTCCTCATTCTCTACAGTAACAACTACCTGGCTGAGCGCATGTGAAAGTTCAATATCAACTCCTTCACTGCCAGCATCAATATTAATAGGTGACTTTTGGTAAAGTAGATCCACCTGGTTCTTCAGGTCTATATCCAATACCGGTAGTTGGGCAGATGCTTCATAAGGATAGTAGGCCCGGACTAATCCTTTCCCTGTTATGTAAACCGGAGACTGGATTACCCACTGGGAATGTGTCAGCATCGCATAAGTTTTATAAGAATCCTCATTATAGGGATCACCATCAGTTGTTGTAACCAACAATCCAATAGGTGACAAAAGGTTCTCACTTACATTTTCATTTTCAATTGTCATACATGAATAGATACGAAGTGCCCCCGCTGGTTCAGGTACTGGCGGTTCAGGTGTAATCCGGATGTTCTGAACATCCGGATACCATAGCCAAAGCAATGGCTATAAAAGGTATATGTAATAGCTTTTTCATTAGTTTATATCAACTGAACTCTTTCTTAATTGAGTTACTGTTATTTTTATTGTTTTCCCACTTTCATTCTGTGTAAGAGTAACGACACCCCCACGAGGAGTTGTTGAATCATTACTTTCTACAGTAAGCGTAGATCCTGATACTGTAATCCAGTTTACAGTACTGCTTGCCGTATAAGTGACGTTTTCATTGCGTTCAAAAGTTCCGTTAATAGCAATCTGTTTGTAGATTACAATTGAAAAGGATCTACTTGCACCGCCACTGGCCACACCACTCCATGATGTTGATACACTACCATCGTCAAAAGTAAATGTATAACTGCTGGTCTGCGTTCCGGCTGCCTGCAACACCGTAAGTTCTACCAACTTGTCCGATTCGTTCTGCTTAAACACAATTTTTTCCGGTTCTCATAGCCAAATCCCGATTCTCCAGTACTGTAAGAGAATTTACTTGCAGATTAATCCAATCCGACTTTTCCTGTAATACATAACCGACTCCTGTAGCCGTATTGGGTAACTTCACTCCATTAATAGCCTGGCTTTTTTCTGATAATAGGGAAAAAGAGTGAGCATTGTTATCTAATGCAGCTACGTTAATCGGATTCGGGGTGACAGCAAAGTCATATACAGGCTCTTTTGGCATGAAGAATACTTCGTTATGAGTATTCGATGAAAAGGTACGAGCAGCAGGGAATGAAAAGGGATAGCTCCCACCGCCACTATAAGACAATTCTGCAAATTGTTCTCCGGTATTCCAGGTTTGAGGAGCAACAACGCCTGTAAATGAAGCATAATCGGAAGTAGCTGCTTTTCCAAAGGATAGCAACACGCCTGTTAGTAACCGTTGTTGCCGTTCCTGATGACAAATTAATCTTCACATCAGTATATGTGTACACAGACATATTCGTTGCATCCCGGTTCTCATTAGAGGTGTATTTGACATCAACCTTGCTGAGTAGGTGATTAAATGTAACCGGTATTATTTGCGCACCGGAAAAATCATCATTAATGCCAAATAGAAAATCATCTTGTTTGTTTATACCCTGAAGGACACAAGTTCGTTGCGTCAGTTACTTGCCTCTGATAAGGATAATAGACATAGAATTCCAGCTTTTTATCCGGAGCATTAAAAACAAGATTATCACGATCTGCTGCGATGAAAGCATGTTTTGCTTCATCCCACACGAATTTCTTATTATCCGCATAATTACCGGCAGGTTTTAACGTAACAGAAGCATTCAACGTCTTATCAAGAACATATACTCCCACTTCATCTCCAGGCTCAAATTTTACAAGCTCATTAGCAGCTCTCGTTTCAGGAGCAACAGAGAGACTTATATAAGAAGGAGAGTCCGGTAGGGTGTTCTCCTCTTTCTGACAAGATGAGAAGAACAGTAAACCGACTAATAGAATTGATAGATATCTCATAATATTGATTAAAGAATTGGAACTAAGGAAATATCGTTATCAGCTGATGCTCCCCACGCCTCAATAGTAATACCTTCATCATTACCACCTTCGCCGGAGCCGGAACCGCCACCACCAATCTCTATAGAACTGTTGTCTACTGTAAGAGTATAGATGTTGCGTAAACCAGCTTGCCAAGTAGTACCTGCGGGAAACTCATACCTGAATTGACGTCCGTCAATAGTAAATACAGCTCTCACATTTTTTCCGGCAGTAGAGGTAATCGGAAGACATATACTGCTTATACTCTGATATGCTTCAGACAACAATAGATCAGAACCAGGCATCAGGGTTAATATGCCATCGGTAGAAGTTCCAATAATAGTGCCGGAAGAAAGGTCAATGTTACCAGCTGTTTTGAATACATTGTTTGCATCATTATTCTCTATCTTTACGGCCGTCAGTAAACCTGCGCCTTCATCATAAGTTGCCGCCTTGCGAATTTTAAACACGACCTGGCTAAGTGCATGCTTCATTTCTATATCTACATTCTTCTGGCTGATTGATGCGGGAGTCTCAGCATGCCCATATAGATAATCAGTCTGAGAGTTACTCTCTACCGGGATTGCTTTACCATTCGTGTTGGGTGCATTATATGGATAATAGGCAAAAACTTCCGCCAGGTTCTCATCCAGATAAACATCTGAAGTAGTAAAACCTTTACCATTATGCCGGAACAACACATTGAAATACCTGTCAGCATTATCAAGATAGGGCTTATCCAGAGCTCCATTACAAACAAAAACTCCCAGCTGGTCATTCTCACTCCAATCAAGTTTTTCAGCTCTCGTCGCTGAATTATTAATGCGTGCATTGATAGATAGTTCCGAAGGAAGCGAAAGCTCAGACTGGTTGCACGATACCAGTACTGCGGATAAACATACGATACTCAAAAAAAGATGTTTCATTTTTAAATCAATTATTAAAGTTAATATCTCCTTGTTCAAAATCTTGCCAACCAGTGATATAGACATTATTTGCCGACAAGTTTTCTCCAATCTCAACTATCAAGTCAATAGTCATACCATCAGCAGTGAAGTTCTCCAAGACAGACGACAAATCAACTTGAGAATATTGCTTGAATGTTTCAGCAATACACTCTATACGTAAGACGTTGGCTATGTTATTAGATACACCGAATACATACACTTCTGAGGTAAAACTTATTCGGCGTATCAGTTGGTGTAAAAGAGAAGATCTGCCCGGCATATTCAGCAATCGGTTGATTTGTATAGATCTTCCTACCTGTGATTACTCCACTCAACATCGCTTCAATATTTTTCACCTCATGTTTGGCTGACAAGCCCTCAAGGGTGATGTTGCAAATGATTTTCTGGACTAATGGCTGAAGCTTAAATACACACTGTGTAGTATCTTCCGGCAAAATTGTACCGGTATTGGAATCCGTGTAAACCAACTTTTGTTTAGTTGTTATTAACGGGACACCATACTTCTCAGAATATGCGGTATCAGCAAATATTTCTGCTGTATTAATATCCGAGACATTACGCACTTTATTACTAAAAAGGCTATACGTCAGGAATTTGTACTCACCGGTACGAAGACGACTGAGAAACTTGTTATTGGCGGCAAAGTAATCCGGCTCGCCAAGTTTCTCAGAGTACTCCTGTCCGGAATACGCATCATAATACCTTACCTGTATCTCTTCCGTTGTAGCCGGCAGCACATCTTCCGAGATTTCCGCTTTCAGATACCCACGAAAACCGCAGTCTTCCTCAAACATATCACAGGAAGATAATAGGGAAACAAGGGCACAAAACATGAAAAAAGATCTTAGTTTCATCATTGCTCGAAGTTTAATTTATAATTATTGATTAGTTCGCTAATTTCAGGATCGAGTTGCCCCCGATACCATTTGCTCTCATCCAGCTTACAAGCTTTTTCTAATGCACGGATTGCATCTTCCGGGTGTTTTTCCCGGGCATATAGTATAGCAAGCAGATACAATGAATTTTCATCTTCTTTCAAAGATTGAAGAACCTCGATAGCCTGCCTATCATACCCTAAGCTCATCAGGCATACAGCTGTATTTTGGTCATTGTAATCGGACAATATAGATAGAGCTGCTTGATATTTCCTATTTTCCAGAAACTCAATACCTTTCATATAGGCAGTGTCAAGAACCGTTGTATGAATGGTATCCTTCACCATCTCTCTACGATGAAGATGGAACTTAAAGTTTACCGCACGCAACTGCGGATATAAATTCTTTCTGATGTAAGAATATTCTGGAAATTTCCGCATCCGTATTTCCTTAACATCATTATCTTTCACCGAGGAAATTGCATTTAGAATAGCCGTTTTACTCAAAATCGTAGAATCAGAGCTGATTAATTCTGTAAGTTTACCCCAGTCTTCACCGATAGCCCGTGGCTGGAATAAATCATAAACTTCATCGGCATCACTCCGCTGAAGGAGATATTTCTTTAGCTCCTGTGCCCGGATATTGGACAATCTTAAATTCGACCGGTTATCACCGTCCGGAGAAGAAGTCGCAATCATATTAATGCTGTCAAGAACCAATTCACCCGTATAAGTCAATTTATGCAATGCTGACATCACCTTGTTAATCTCTTCCTTATTTTTCCCTATCGATTCGACAAACTTCGTAGATCCTACCCCATAATTGATATAAGCAGTTATATCTGCCTGGGCATGGCGAGAAACAACGTTCTGTTTGTATTTTGGACGGCGGTCAAGGAATTGCACCATACTTGATATATAATAAGTAAGCGTATCACTCTGCGGAAGCTGATAACAGCTTGCATCAAGTGCAACGACTTCCCATCAATCATCACATCTACCTTTTTTATATTTTCGTCGGCTTCAATATTTTGCGAATAGTAGTATTCGAACATATCCCCACGGTGAATTACCGTATCAAGCTTACATGGTTCCTTCGGAAATTTAACATATTCACTATACTTCTCATCAACTAAAGCTTTTTACGCTCATTATCAGCCATACGTTTGTAGTCGAAGTAACGTTTAGAAATCGCTACGGAATCAGCAGAGGTAATAGTCTTTTGTTCTAACTGGTATTCAGGAGACAAAAAATTATTCCAGTGACCCGGAACAGAAGTAATATCACGTTCAAGCCAATAAGTAGGAAGAATATTTTTCCAAGAGTTAGGATTGACCGAAGAACGCTTACGTTCCATCACGCCATTGAACAGCATATTACGTTTATTACGCACTGAACGCCAGTCAACAAACCGGGACTGTGATAATAAGTCTTTTTGCCAGGCATAATAAAACTGTTCTTCCATATCATATAAGGCTTTCTGGTAGCCCTTCACATCAAATAGATGTTGCATGTAAGCACTGTCCGGGATAATGGAATTTATAAAATTCTGGTACATTTGATAGCCTCTTTCTTGTTGCTTCAGGAATTGTGCCCCGGAAACAAGAATTTTATCAAACTGTATTTTTTTATCATTTTTCTCAGCAAATGGTGTCAACTGTATTTGCCACTTATTATTAATTAGAGTTGCGGGCACCGTCACTTTGAAATCCAGACAAATCTTTCCCGATCGTTCAGGAATATTTTTACTCCGGGCCACGATATTAACATCGGCCATCGTTACCGACATTATTTCCTCGGTTCCTTCTTTTTCATAAGTGGTATAACGTTCTTTCAGAACACGTTCCGTTTCATCACTATACACCTTTGTCGAATCGATCACAGGCAACTTTGCCGTTTTCTTCTTCTTTTGTACCTGAGTCAATTTCACTTTAGGATCTTCTTTCTCAAGAACAGAGACTATAGGAGACTTACAAGAATAAGCGACAACAGTTATTGCGACCAATAAGAGTAAAATTCTACTTTTTTTATTTGTCATATTATATGTAGTTTATGAAGAGACACAAGATTATCAAAGCACAAATCACTGCCAACATTATGAATATCCCAGGTGCTACCCGCTTCCAAACATCTTTCAGATATCGAAGCAATTCTTTTTCCTTTTCTGTCATTTTAAAAACTATTTATTTTTTTCTCATATCACAGCATCTGAATCCAGATAACTAAAAATTGCACAACTAAGCATATTTAATTTTATTTGAAATTATTTTCTATATCAAAGAAGTATGGACTATCTTCAAGTCGTTTACAAGAATTCCTGAAGCCAATTCCTTTTATTCCCTATGATTGAGTGCATTTCACCTTGTGGATCAGGAAATTTTATTTTTTTTGCTAAATCTCGTATGTCGAAACAGTACCCCACACCATTAATTAGGATAGCATACCAGAAAATCTTATCGCAGATACAAAATATCTTATACCCATTATATAAGATAGGCTCTGTGTCTTCATCTACCAATAACTCTGCCTTTAGGATATCTGTATCAATCTTTGTCAGAGGAACATAAATGCCTTCTTTCCATTTACCAAACAATAGCATCGGCCAGCCCCAGGACCACCAGAGATAAGGAAGTCTGATTTATTAGGTACGCAAAATAGTTCTGATTTAGATCTCCTTTTACGATTAAAAATTGATAGGGAAAAGAACCAGAGCAATTCTATTATTGCATATATAGTTGGAGTAACAAAAAGAATTATCACTGTTGAAAGATACAACTCAAACGAGTCGTATATCAATATATACACCGGGAACAAACTAATTACACACAGAAAAGAGAGCAAAGCACCCATTTTCGCCGCTATCAGTTTGGTAATAGGGGCATGGATTCTATTCAAAAAACGATTGAGTGTAGCAGATTTTAATCTCCTTGTGGGAAGAAATAAATGATTTAATATTTCTCTTATATATAATACCGCTAACGCTATTAATAAGGACAGGAGAATAGGATGATAATGCGTAGACATATCACCACCAAAATCCGATGAGATCGGGATTAATACAGCTATTAGAATAATTAAGGTATCTAAGAACGTAAGCCCCACGAATGACAAGTATGTACGGATATGTTTTTTCATATTACCTCTTTTCTTGATTTTTTTAGAATAGACCGGGAAGTATCCCGGCCTATAGTGACATCTAAAAAACAAAACCTAACTGGGGCTATCCCAACGGCTGTCCTTTCAGCCGGCATTAAAATTAATATATCAATACACTCATGGATGCTGCACAATGAATGGTGCATTATTTATTATCCTTTTCTTTCATTCTTAGTGAATTCTTTAGCGTCCGAGTCATATTCTATTTTACAAAGTCTCTGCCCCTATATAAGCGTTACACTCGTGTATGAGATCTGTAAGATGTTTACCTGCCTCTTCCTCTGAGCTGAAGCAGAAGTCTGATCTAATAATTTCAAAAGAAGGCATTCCATTGGCATCCTCTAAGAAACATTTGTATGCAAAACGTTTTTTTCTTCCTAATCTTTGTGTGAAGAACAGTAAAGAGGTAATATGCTCACAAATTACTATCTGACACATCGGTGGTAAGTCTTTCACCGAGAAACAAGGGTCATTAACAATGACAGGAAAGGGATTCGGGCTACTCATCTTTTCTGAGAAACTTCCTTTTTTATAATTTGGCTCATTTCTATCTTTGTTATTAATTAATCTTCGGGATACAACAAGTCTTTCAGTTCCCCCTCTCCCCTTAGATAGTCCCTGGCATTTGTTGCTGCAATCCACTTTGCATGCTCTTTAGTATCTTCTTCTCCAAGGTTGTTGCAGCTGGGATATGTTTCATAAATCCAATCATCCAACCTTTCATTTTCAATTACATCAATCATTATATCAAGATGTTGATGGTTATCTTCTCCGAAGAAATTACGCTGGTGGCACTTTTCTTTGTTCAGCTTCAATCTTTCTACTGCTGCCCGTCTTTCATCTGCAGTTCTTTTATATTCCATAATATTCATTTTTAAATTATTTTGAATAAAATACTCCATCTTCAGATACTATCTTACCATGAAACTCAATATGATTTTCATGATATATCTTTTCGGTAATCTGAATAATACATATATTTGAAGAGCCAAAATACCGATTTTCATTCTGGGAAAAGATATTCCGTGTATTGTCGGAAAGAATGCCAAGCATAAAGTCCGATTCCTTTATGCGACCTTTGTTTATTGCTATTTTATCTCCGGGATGAAACTTTTCACATACTCCCGGAGCTAAATTCCATATATCTATATTATCTTCCTTAATCAAAACTTCAATGTAGGATTGTACTATTTCAGCTTTCATACTTATTGGGGTAGAACCGGGCTCACCATCAATAGGCGGAAGTGCAGAGTTAGGTATAATTAGACTTGTTATTATTGATACAATAAAAGATACAAGTGCGAGAAACACTATATCAATCCAATTCAGATTAAAAAAATAATTCATTGAAGCTAACGCCACAATTATCAATACCGAGCAGAACGCAATTATTACTTTTTCTTTTTTACTCATATTCTATTCTAATGATCATTATACGCCAAATAAATTGGGTTGAGTTAAAATTTCTTTGCCTCTCACATTAAAGTCGAAGTCTTTATACCGGCAGCTTTTAAAAGCTTGCTTTTGGTTGACCCACCATGCAAAATGACGTTGCTCATCTGACGGAGGAATATTACTGTCTAAATCTCGATAGGACATAGCAAACGGAGTGCAGCCTAAAGAGTCCAAAAGCAAAGCTCGTTTTTCTGCATCTTCAATCTGGCCATCCTTCACCAGCATATAGAAAAATAATCGATGAGCTGAAATACCGGCCTCTTTCAAATATGCTATCGCAGTAGTTACTTCATCGGTAATCGCCGAGCTGTCATATGCCATGCGTAGGTGTCGTATCCACGATACACGAGAAAGCAGCTTTGCAATACTCTTATCTTTCGCAATAATCCGGCTGTCAATACCTTGATTGAAATCGACCTTTATCTTCATGGAAACAATCTTCTCTATCTGTTGCAGGCCCCAGTTAGATGCAACAACATTGTTGTCCATGAGAATTGCAGACCTTCGTCCGTCTAAGAACTCCGAAATATCTGCATGCTTGCGTATCAATCCTTCTTTCCGAGGAACAATGCAGAATGCACATTTATTCACGCATCCACGTGTCAAAAAACCGTAAGCTTCTTTATACATGGGATATAGCGAGTAATCAGGGCAAATATGTTCTACTTCGTCAGGCAACCACTGGTCAAACATCTTATATCCAGAACCGCCTTTTATTATTTCATCAGCCTGTAGAACCCGTCCATCATCAGGAGAAAAAGCAAAAACTTTGCTCATGTACACACGATCATAATGTTCAATGCCGGAATACCACTCTACAGTATCACCTTGTAACTTATGCCAGGCTGATAACTTCATCAGAGCCAGATGCGGGAAATTGTGACCGTCTACGTCTATCAGTCCTATATTCATTACTTTATGCTTTTAATGATTACACTTCCTTTCCAGATACTTAGCTCCGTTGTTATTCTGCTCTTCAAACTGACATTCATCACTCATACATGCGTGATAGATACACAAAGTATCAGAGCATAGGTGAGTAACATCTTCTTTCTTTATCTCCCCTGTACCAATCATCTCACAATGAGAGCAAAGATCTTCTTCCACCCACCAACAATTCCCAAGATCCGGATGATAACAAGCCTGGTTATCTGTACATCCACACACTCTACACTTCATTTCTATATTTTAGATTTTCAGATTCAACTATAGATTTCTCTTGTAAGCACATAAGCCATTTTTGAGTGCGAATTATCAAGTCATCAGAACTCAGATATACCACTGAATAGTCTTTTCTTATACGTAACCGGCAAAAATTATATATGGTAGCAATTATAAAGGTGCCAGATACACAACCTAATCCTATAATTATAGGTAAAGAAATCTGGAAATATTCTCTTAAAAAAAAGGCAAAAAGGAAAAGGGGAGTTGTCAATATGGCAAGCACTTTAATAAGCCCTAGAGCAGCATCAAACATTATCATCTCGCGTAAGAGATGCCTTTTTAACTCTTTCCCTTTTCTTTCTAAAGCATCGCAACTAGGAAATATAAGTGATATTTTATACTTTTTAGAAACAAAACATGCACCTTCAAGCGTAAAAAAAGTCAAATGGAATGTTATACTTTCATTAGGAAGACAATATCCATGAACAACGATATTTTCTAATGTTCGTTGTGTCTTTTGGAAAAAAGCTTTCTTCCTTTTAATTTCATTTTTGATAAAAGCTTTAGCAGAAGGACTCAGCATCAAGTATTCCCAGAAAAGCATACATCCTTTACTAGAGAGCTGAATGCCTTTAGAATCATAACAATATTGACTTTTACATTTTACATACATTTGAATATCTCCTATCACTTTAATGATTATCTAATAATTTACCTCCATTTAGCTTTATCTCCACCCAGCACAGCCCTAACCAAAGAAGAAAACCAATGCTTATTCCCGTCGTTGCCCCCAATACATGTTGGCAAGCGATATCTATCTCTATTTGCATAGTAGACAAATAATGTACAGCACACCATATGCAAGCAATCTGAGCAGCTATCGAAAAGAGACAGAGAGCTTGCAGAGCAGCGACAAAAGCCTTCATTTTCCCTATCATTAGAATAAATAGATCAGGTTGACCGCTATCTTATGCGGCATCACATACCATTTGTAATAATGGCCGTAAGTGTAACCACAGGATTTGCAAACAGACTTATCGTATGAAGTCCATAGTGCAGCAACTCCTACTTCCCATTCGAAGTTCCACCGTGGTGCCATTGGGTAAGTCCATCCGAAGGATATGCCAGGCCCTATACCATAGCCTTCATACCGATAATTATCGAATAGATTACCAATATGATACCGTGTGCCAACTAATGACAAGCCGATGAACTGGTCACGGAAACTTTCATGCAGCCACCATCGAGCACCGGGCATCACCGTCAGGTTCTGGAACTTTGTATTTTTACTCTTAGAGTAGACAAGGGATTATATTGAATTGGAACATGCAGGGAAATCTTTTTATTAAGAGTCATTCCGAACTCTGCATTTAGGTTGCCAGTAACCAAACCTATAATGTTAGTACGTGCTGAATAAAATTGGCTAAAGCCTTTTACACTGAAAAGACAGCAAAAGGCTGCCACAAATAGAATACGTTTAGACATTATTTATTTCAATTTAAAATTTAATATTCTTACTGTAATAAATTAAACCTGCTCCGAAGTTCTTTCAAAAGAGCATCTTCATAGAGACAGATATCGTGCATAGAATACCCTGTATCCGGGTCTGGCTCATGCTCCAATAACTTCTGCGCTTTCAACTCTGACTTTATCTGCACTATTTGGCGAAGTTCCGCACATATCTTCCAGGATTGCATTTTTTTAATTCTTGTATATCACTCATTGATAAATAATTAGGCGTGAAATTCCCCCATGCTTAGGCATGGGGGACACACAGAAACAATTAACAAACATAACTAAAGAGCACCCTAGTAGAGATCTGGAAAAGTCGGGGGTGCACCGATGGAATTAGCAAACTCTATTTGTTTGTGTTGTATATATGATGGAGTAAGTTTATCGGGCGTAACCAATATTACTGTTCTCCGATCAATGCGAACCGGTGTAAGGTCACGCTCTTTTTCAAGATACTTGCCTTTCTAAAGCAGATAAATCGGCACTGGTAACCGTGCCCATTAACGCAGTGTTTGTTCTAGTAGAACATTAACAGCAAAGTTTGTTCAAGCTGGGCCACTACTTAATGAAATATCCGTAATGGCAACATCATCTGGTGGTACCATTAAACTGAAAGTTTTTTCTACCTATCCACTTGCTTCTCCCATTACGGTAACAAGTTATAGTGTATCGGGAGAGCATCTTGTTGAAAATCCTGATGGGCCTACAGATCGTCGGACATTTAACAGTCAAAAGAAATCAACCACTTTGGCAGTGGGACAATCTAGTTGGGCATTTGTGCCTCTTAGTGGACTAGGAACGGTAGTAAAAACGATTGTAGACTTCAATTTACAGAGTTTCAGGATAGCAAATATAAATATGTAAAACGTATATATAACTAACCTTTATAATAATAGTCCTAAGTCAAATGACTTAGGACTATTATGTTATTGCCTGTCTGTAAGTAGATGTATAGATATACTCTTGTTATCTCCAGCAACTACAGTAATTGCATCATCACTAGGTATGGCTTCAATGATACCGATACTACTGTTTATATCAGTACGGCCACTCGCAAGAAAACCATCATTACTTTATAGGTACCAGGAACAATATTCTTAGAAATAGCGTGTCCGTTAGTTGGCAGCACATACTTATAAGATCCATTAGGGCCACTTAATTTAAAAGACACATTTACGTCAATATACCCACTTCCATACCAGTTAGCAGATACAATGGCATCCAGAGAAATTTCATCAAACTTTGCTGTCAGTGTTCTACTAGCACATCTGAAACCCCGCTGCTGTTTTCCTTATACTTCCTGAAGCATTGTGCCAGGCACTGTAGATCTCCATGATTAAATTACTATACATTACGCTGAATATATATCTAAAAAATGGTTTTTAACGAGTTATAAACTCAATTATTGATACATTACCTATAATTTTCTTTTGTATTATTGCGCCATGATTGGACTCATGGACTGCAATAATTTCTACGCTTCGTGTGAGCGTGTATTTAATCCTATGCTTAACGGCCAGCCAGTTATTGTTCTCAGTAACAATGATGGCTGTGTCATAGCTCGAAGTAATGAAGCTAAAGCCCTTGGTATTCCAATGGGGGCTCCCGTTTTTCAAATAAAAGAAATAGTACAGCAGCATAAAGTAGCTGTATTTTCTTCCAACTACGCCTTATATGGTGACATGTCCGGCCGGGTAATGTCTATCCTGGCAGAACAAGTTCCAGAGATGGAAATCTATTCAATTGACGAAGCTTTCATAAATTTGTCAGGAATCAAAGAACTTCCAGAAATCGGTTTCCAAATAGTGAATCGAATTATACGTGGTACCGGCATTCCTGTAAGTCTGGGTATTGCTCCTACTAAAACACTTGCAAAGATAGCTAATAAGTTCGCAAAGAAATACCCAGCGTACAATAGGGCATGTATCATCGACACAGAAGAAAAACGAATCCGAGCTCTGGAACTTACTGAGATTGCAGATGTATGGGGCATTGGTCGTAGACAAGCGGTTAAATTAGGGAAACAAGGTGTAAAGACAGCTTATGACTTCACGCAGTTGCCCGGTTCTTGGGTGCGCAAAAATATGACAGTGGTCGGGGAACGTACTTGGAAAGAGCTACGAGGCATTTCTTGCATTAACATGGAGTCGGCACCGCCGGCAAAAAAGCAGATATGCACCTCAAGAAGTTTCGGAAAGATGGTAGAAGATCTGGATACTATGCAGAAGCAGTAGCTACTTACGCATCTACATGTGCCAAAAAGCTCAGGCAACAAAAATCGTATGCTCTGTCACTGATGGTGTTCGTTCATACAAATTATTTCAGAGAGGATCTTTCCCAGTATTGGCAGAACATAGTTGTTCATCTTCCAGTTCCGACATCAGACACATTGGAAATCGTTCACTATGCTTTGGACGGTCTAAAAAAAATATTCATGGCAGGTTATCAATACAAAAAGGCTGGAGTGATTATAACGGAAATAGTTTCAGGAAGTGTTCAGATGGGATTATTTGATACTATTGATCGAGATAAACGGGAAAGACTTATGCAAACAATTGATCGGATTAATGGAGAGCATAGCCAGCTGGTGAAACTTGCTGTACAAGGTTCCGGGCGTAATTGGAAACTAAAACAAGAGCAATTATCCAAACATTTCACCACTAATATAAATGAGATACTCACTATTAAATGTTGATAATAAGAGGGGTAGTTTTTTAACTCCCCCTCTCCTACTTACAAATTCATTGCAATCATCTATAGCCAGAAATAATAGGGAAATAGAATAAACTTTATTTCCTATTACTCTTTCTCAACTCTTTCTGTAAGGTTAGATCAGTTACTGTACTATATATTTGGGTTGTTTTTACACTCTGATGGCCTAACACTTTTTGTACGCTTGTGATACTGACTCCTCGATATAACAGCAATGTCGCACAGGTGTGTCGGGCTGTGTGAAATGATATTTTCTTTTTATGCCAAGCAACTTAGCTATGCGTTTAAGATGTCGGTTAGTTTGCTGATTGTTTTTAAGGCGAAATAGTACTCCTCGTGGACGAGGAACTGACTTGCTGATTTCCAATGCTTTTCCATTAAAGATCGTTTTAATAGGAATGCGAATTTCATGATTGGTTTTCTTCATTCGTAGTAGTATCCACCGGCTTGAATTATAATTTTGAATATCTTGTTTCGTTAATACCCGGATATCAGAATATCGAAGCCCGGTATAACAGGAAAAAAGAAAAGCATTCAGAACTTCATCAGGCTCGTGAAGATTATCTCTATATTGTTCCAATATTGAAAGTTCCTTTTCTGTTAATGCCTCTCTATGCGTTTGTTCAGAGCGAATTGAATAGCCGAGAAATGGATATTGGGATATCAAGTCTTTCTTTCTGGCTACATTTATATACCGCTTCAATACTTTCATGTGCCGGGCTATAGTGTTTGTTGCTAATCGTTTATTTACCAAAGTACTGTCTAAATCGAGAAGGAATGCTGTATTTACATTTTCAAGTATCATGGCCGGACAATATTCTTTCAGCAGCTTCAGCGTGTCCCTATGCAATTTTTTCGTTGTTTCTGCGACTGGTGCAGAAGATATTTCTTTCTCTATAAACTCAACCAAGTTATGAGTAATCTCTTTTTCTCGTATAATGGTGGTCGATACCGGAGTTGTAAGGTTATTCAGGTTGCCTACCGATTTTATGTAATTATTTCCATCAATATTAACTTGGATTAGAATAGCTCCGTTCTTTTCAGAAAATCCTACGGTCTTAAGTTGGTGTTCAAAATTAGATATTATTGATTCAATATTCATTATGCTTATGTGTTTTTGGTGCAAAATTACCTAATATTCACATGATTACAAAGTAGTCATAAACAAATGCTTTCAATATAAAAATGTTTCTGAGTGAAATAAATATTAACCATGAAAAGATTTGATGTTTAAAATATTTTTTGTATATTTGTACTACAATCAGAGCTGGTTTAGCTGCCAGAATAAACAATAGCAAAAGAACTTATGAATAAGAAACTACGTGTATTTTACGGCTGGGCCAAAATCAACAAAATTCGTAAAAAAAGAGCATTGTCTGTCATTTTTGAGAATGATACACAGAATGAAGTAAGAACACAACGATTCATTTCTTTAATGCAAAAAACAGTTCATGTCTGTCTCCAAACTGAAGAAGAAAAATAGGATGCTATTGGAAGTAGCAGAATGTTTACTGAATATGGTGGATTCTTAGATGGTGAGCTTTACAAGGGAGATTTAGAGCTCTTTAGAAACTAACTTTACCGCAGATAAAAATCATGTTTCCGTAAAGGAACGGAATGAGATCCGTGAGAAATTGAAAGCTGCCTTTATTAAGGACAATCCTGAATATCAGCGTAAATCACAGCAATAGTAAATAATCAACTTTAACAATTCAAAAGAATGAAAACAATCAATAGTTTATCAGGCGGCAAGACCTCTTCTTATATTGCTGTGCATTACCCAGCTGATTACGATGTGTTTGCCCTATGTTGCATTGATAGCCACAATGCCGGCAGAGGGATAGATAAGAAAATGAAGCAGATGGTAAATGACAAGCTGCAAAAATATTGCAGGCATATGCCTGAGTTCGTTGCCACATCAGAAGATCCTAAGATTTTAAAAGTAATGTTTGACCTGGAGCAAATGATAGGTAGGGAAATTGTTTGGCTTCGTGGTAATGGGTGGGAAGAGATGATCCGGATAAAAAAAGCTATTCCTAACCAGGCAAAGCGCTTTTGTACTACTATGTTGAAAATGCAACCAATATTTGAATTCCTATACAATCATACAGAACTACCGGTAAAAATGCGTATTGGCTATCGGTATGACGAAATGGAACGTGCGGAGCGGCTCAATGAACTTTATAAATTTGCTTATATCTGTGAGTGGAAGGATAAATCCTGTAGATGGATGAATAGGTGGAAAGAAGTGCGTTGGCGAATTGGGGAATTTCCTTTGATAGATAATAAAATTACTCATTTCCAGATAAACCAGTATTGGCAGGGAAAAGGGATTGTATTTCCGGATGACTCTAATTGCCTGAACTGTTTCTGGAAGAGAGAAGAACAGTTACGCAAGAATTTTGATACTGACAACGCTATTATGCAATGGGCAAAAATAATGGAGGATATGCAAGGTAATACTTTCAAGTCGATGAGCTTGGCTCAAATTGAACATTTGGCTATTCAGTTAGATTTTATTTATGGCACCGGTTCAGGTTGCCAGGCAGGTTTTTGTACAGACTAATGATTATTGTTCCAAGAAGTTTGCAGTATATACTTTCCTGGGAATATGACTGTGAGGATGAATAGCAGTACTCCCCTACCCTACTTTTCCCTATTATTTAAGTTATGGCAGCTATTCGGCTGCCTTACTTATTTGCTCTTGGAATAGAAATAGCCGGGTTATATACGGGCGATAAGTCAGGTTGTCCCATTTCTCCTTTGCCACGATTAGAGATGATTCCAGAAAGTATTTACAATCAAAAATATATTGCGAAGGCGAAAGTTGAAATGTCGGCGGATATGTTTCTTTTGCTAATACTTCATTAGTCCATTCAATAAGACCCTGAATTGACTCGTAACTATATTTGTCCATGATACATGTTTTTAGTTTTATAGCACAAATATAATGATTTGAAAGAGAATCCTAAACTATATTTCCATTTTGCGGATTTAATTTGTAACTTTGAGTTTGAAAAACCTAATCCTAATAATAGAACCAGTTAATAGCACACTGGAGGGCTGCATTTGGCAGTCCTCTCCTATGATTGATAAATACTATGTCAGGCAATTACGGTACTATTTCTTTTTAGGCGATCTTATAAAAGGTAATTGTTTAATAATTGCTCTTTGGGTTATTACCGGTGAGCCAGATGCAAGTTTGGCGTGTTGCAAATATTTCTCTGTAATACCAAGTGTATTTTCGCTTATGGTAGTAAATATGGCAGCAATACTCCCAAAGCAGTAGTCTTTCTTTTCAAAGATTAAACGTACCAGTATGACTTTCATCGTAATGTGTATTTAGAATGATTAATGACGCAAATATACTAAATAACGCTTATTTGGAATATATTTCGATGAAGAAGTTCTATTTGTTGCTAAAAGACTGAATGATATTGTTATAGACATTTTTGATATTACGATATTGTAATATTATGATATAATTATATCAACATATTGTGATATTGCAATATTTGAAAGTGGAGATATAAAGACAAATTTAGATATTGCAATATGCTATTATTATAATATTATAGTATTGTGATGCTAATGTATTAACTTATATAAATATTGCAGTATTGCAATATATAAATATCACAATATTAACATATCAAGATATTGTAGTATTAATACATTAAGGTATTGCAGTATTAAATAATATTAATATTACAATATCAAGATACCACAATATGAATATTTGTCATATATTTGATACCGTAAATTTGTGACACTAAATTATGCAACAATATGGCAGTGATAATTTCTAATCTGAATTTTAAAGGTGGGGTAGGTAAGACTACCACTACCATAAACTTAGCTACAGCTTTGTGGATACTTGGCAAGCGGGTACTTATTGTGGATACAGACCCGCAATGTAATCTCACCAATCTTATCGGTTTTGATCAGACTGAGGATGATAGTACAATATACGAATGGATAACGCAAGAAGATTCTGAAACCCCTATCTACACACATTATGAAGGATTCTATTTTATTCCTGCTCACAAAAAATTGCGTGACATTGAAATTGATTTGATGAAACGTAAGAATCGAGAACGTATATTAGCAAAGAAGTTATCTTTGATTAAAGATAAGTTTGATTACATTCTGATAGATTGTGCGCCAAAAGACGGCATAATGAATGATAATGCAATGAGTGCCAGCGATAGCGTTTTGATACCTGCGGAATGTTCCGGATTCTCTTTACAAGGAATGCAGGATCTTCTTGATTCTATTCAAGATGTCAAAGAGAATATTAATGAGAAGCTTGATATTCTTGGATTTCTCGTGATAAAATATGATAAAAATACACGTATAAGCAAACAGACGCTTGACTACTTTAATCAGGCATATCCAGGTAAGATATTTCAGACAAAAATACGCAAGAACGTGAAGTTTGATGAAACACCTTTAAAAAATAAAAGCATTTTCGAGCATAGCGTAACCGCCAATGGTGCAGAAGACTATATGTGCCTGGCAGAAGAAATTACAGGAGAAAAAAGGCCGGAAGAATGGAAGGAAAAGGTCTTGCAGGCATGGCTAGACGAACATCAGGAGGATGAGAGTACAATAGAACAGTTGAATAACCTTAAAAAGTAATAGACTATGGCAAATAAGAAGGCAGACGATTTAGAATAGGCACTTTTATGAATCAAGTGAAAAAGAACAAATCCACTAAAGCAATGGATAAAGAAAAAGAAGAGATTATAACTGATTGCCAAGAGGAAGTTGTTACCGCTGAAGAAGAGATTGCTTCAGTAGATAGATCCACTTCAAAAGAGTTCCAAAAACAATCTGAAAAGAAAAATAATACATCGGAAACATTGTTGCGGAATGTAGCTCTTACCCCTGAGACTTTGTACCGACTTGAAACAGTACGAAAGATGCAGGACAAACGCATTAGCCTTGGCGGATTAATGGGGCAATCATTGAGGAATATCTTGATATAAATTACCCTCAAACAAAAGAACTGTATCAGTTAATGGAAAGTATGAAGAAGTAGCTCTTATAACTCAAAAAATATAGAAAGGAATCAAATGATGAGCAAAGAACAAGAAATTCAAAACTATGCTTTATATTTTGCATCAGCAATTGAAGGTGTAGTCAGAAACGAAGAAAATGAGAACTACATCGAGATGAATGATAAAAATGCAACAGAGGTAATGACAGGACTAATATTAGGGGCTGGATTCGCTTTTAATAGACTGACCGGAAGTAAATGTTATTATTTGGAGTTTATTCATGTGGCAAATATGTTAGTAGTTCAGTATCTAATGAAGTATGGAAATGTAGCAACGGAAAAAATGACGTTTAACGGATAACAGAAAAAGAATGAATAGTAAAAATAAAAAGATAACATTGTATTTTGTTGCTAATTTGGTTGTGACTTTTGCATCAGGTATTCTCATTTACATGGCATTTTGTAACTTGAATACTAAGGAACTTCCTCATAATTCTACTTTATTCGTATATAGTGATAATATGAGTAACAATCTTGCAATTTATCTCATTCGCATCTTAACTATTACTTCAATTATCAGTTATGTTTTAGTTGTTAATTTAAAATTAATTAGGCATCGTTGGAGATGAAGAAATGGCTGAATGATTTTATAAGGTTTTGGTTAGCACCTTTCATATTTCTAATAGTGGTACAAGAGAATCTGTCTTTCTTTTTTGTAATAGGATGGTTCTTAGTTCTGGGATGGGTGCTTTCGGGAAAGTCAATTTTGGAAATTTTAAATGATAGCGAATAATAATAAATAAATGAATGAAATCAAGAGAATAGAAAGAACATTGCCCTTTGGCAAGTACAAAGGGCAAGAAATAAAATATATCATACTTACCGATATTGGGTATATCGTGTGGTGCTTTGAAAATATCAGTAGGTTTAAACTTACAGATGAAGAACAAGAAATATATGATGCAGTAGCGATAATGATAAGAAAAAGTCATTTGCCAATTACTTTTTCTATGGAGTTGATGTGTGAGCATATAAAGAACAGAGATGCATTTGAGAAGTTAGAAACGCCATTCATCGATAATTTTGCATATGTTGCTTTTAAAGAATCGGAGAAAGATAATCCGATCTGTAAAAGTATTGAAAAATATGTTACTTCAAAAACACATCGAAGTAATATTGCTGGAGGATTTTCGGCAGGTGACTTCGGTGACTTAATTCATTCAATCGAAAATATTGATAAGAGTGAGCATAAGCTTTAACTAATAATAAATTAGAAAGGAATTAAAGAATATGGACGAACGTACAGAAAAGCCTAAAATAGCAGAATCATTAGAAGATGCTCGCTTATGGGCAGCTCCCTTCACAGCTGAGAAGGTTGAGACTACGATCCAGTGTCCTCATGGAACTGCTTCAAAAATAGATATTATCTGGAAAGGGCAAGTGATAGATAGTATTATTGCATGTAGGGAATGTTGGGTATCTGCTCCTGACTGGGTAAGAGTGGATTAAGGAGTGTTGCATATTAGATATGCAATTGCTCATACCAAAACAATTATTTTGTGTTGGGAAAGTATATGAGTTCGTAGAAAAACCGGATAAGAGATTTTTTAAAAGAAAGAAATATGAAATCAATATTTAATGATATTCAAAAGAAAAAAGGCTGAATTTATTCAGAAGAATAAATATGCTAAGTTTTCCAAACTGTTGTCCTCTGATATAAAAGAATTGGCTGTCGTATGGTGTTATTATTCCGGGAAGATCGAAGGAAATACATATACCTACGTAGAGACAGAGGCTCTTTTGAAGGATGGTATTACGTCAACCAAGAGATATTCAGATGCTAAGATGCTAAAGAACCTCTACAACACTTTCATTTCATGTGCTGAGCAGATCAAGACTGATGGACAAATAGATATTAATAGTTTCATGGTCAACTCTATTCACTCTATGCTGACAAGCGAACTTGTGCCTGACACCAATAGGGGGTTGTTAAGAACTGAGCCTGTAGCCATAACCGGTACTTCATATATCCCACCAAAAGATCCTGATGCAATACATGCAGCCTTTGACAATATTATCCAGGAGCAAAAAGAAATTTCAGATCCGATGGAAAGAGCAGTCTATCTCCATTGTAATATGGCAAGGTTGCAGCCTTTCATTGATGGTAACAAAAGGACTTCCCGAGTTCTGGAAAGTATTGTCCTGATGAATGCAGACATTATACCGGTCTATTCGGCTAAAGATATTGATTTGGTGGAGTATCGTAATGGATTGATTTATTTCTATGAGACACAGGATTATAATCAATATACTGACTACTTCCTGAATCGCCAGATAACTCGCATCAATGAGATGTCTCCATCAAATGCGCCAACATTTGATTTAGCAAGTAATAGAGTTATTGTGCCAGATTACGGAATGGAAATTTAATTTTAAGATTATGGAGATGAATTTAGCTTTTACAATATCACTATTCATTGCATTATTATTTGCGATATTATCAGTTCTCCTTGTTCTAGCTAGTGCTCTAGTATGGTTGGATAATGCCACTATAAATAAATTATCCGGGCTTGAATGGTGTCTAAAAAAATACACGAACACTAGAAAAGTGGACTTAGATACTCAGAGAGATAAAATAACTGATGAACTAATGTTTGCATTTTCAATTTATAGTCTGGGATGCTTGGTATGTGGTTATATATTTTCTAAATTAGCTCACTACTTTAATTAAATAGATACCATGAAAAAGCCGGAACTACATTACAATTATTATTATCCCTATTATACTCAAAAAATAGTAGGGGAGAAGAAGTATTTCTATTCCGTTGTGACGACTATGCATTTGTCACGTGAAAAAGGCATTGTTTTGTCGCTCAATTACAAAAAAATAGGATTGCTGAGATAAAAATTAGCGAATTAACTGATGTGAACGTCCTTCTTGAAACAAGTGAGAGTAGATACCTTATTCATTATGCTTCATTTGCTGAAGAGGTAAATAAGGCATATCGCTTTCTTTCCGGTGCACTGAAAATCTTATCTTCATGTAAACCATATATAAAAAAACTCATATTCGGCACTTATTTAAAGTACAACAGTGATATTGAATTTGAACTGGAACACAAAAAAATCAGAGTTTCATTTGATAAAATTGATTACGTAATAGAAGATGGACGAAAGAAAAGGAAAGAATCTGATACGTCTTATATTGATGAAACTATGGAGAAATTAAAAAGCTTTGTCTCAGCTATTGATGAGAAAACTACCTATACAGAACTTGATCCCGCAGTCTTTGATAAAGAATTGAACTACTATTGGGAATACTTCATTGAATTTTTCAAATGTCCCAAATTTATAAAAAAGAGTGAATATCTCCCTAAATAGTTTTATATATGAATGAGCTACAACAGATCCAAAGTAAGATATACGAAATCCGAGGACAAAAGGTGATGCTGGACTTTGACCTGGCTGAAATGTATGAAGTAGAAACACGAGTTCTTAATCAAGCGGTAAAACGTAATATCGAGCGTTTTCCCTCTGACTTCATGTTTCAACTAACAGCAGAAGAATGGCAAAACATGTCATCACAATTTGTGATGACATCACGAAGTAAACGACCTAAAAAAGCGATGCCTCTGGCGTTTACCGAACATGGGGTTGTGATGCTATCAAGTGTACTCAGAAGCAATATAGCTATCCAAACAAGCATTTTGATTGTTCGTGCTTTTGTTGCCATTCGTCAGCTGATAGCCAACCCACGGTAGACAGGGTAGGGGAGTTGGAAAAGCAGATGAAGGAACTGAAAGACTACATGGAAGAAGTTTTTTCCGATTACAACGACATTAACGATGATACCCGGATGCAACTGGAATTGGTAAGTAAGGCGTTGGCGGAGCTTCAGGCCCGGAAGAAGATAGAGGAGAAACCTCGCAATCCTATTGGATTTAAAAAGTGAAGAACTAAAGTCTTCAAACAATGAAACAGGTAGGGAAAAATAGAAGTTATCAGGAAAGGGCAGGTCACAGATAGTATTATTGCATGTCGTGAATGTTGGGTGTCTGCTTCTGTCTGGGTAAGAGTGGATTAAATAGTACAATATAAAATGGAAATGAGAAAAAAAGTAAAAAATATAATTCTCTTTGTTTTGGCAGTAGTAATAGTTATTCTCTGTTTTTTCTGTTTAGAACAACGTAAACAGGTTAGCAACTTGGAGTTTAATATCAAATTAGAAGAGTTAACAGATTCTTTGGAAAAAGATAGAGCGGATTTTTTGCAGAAATACGCTTTGGCTTATGACTCCATTTTATCTGAAAGACAACCATTATTCCATTATCATATATTAGTTCCTTATGATTCGGTTGTAAAAAGGAAACTAGAGATTGATAGAGTGACTTTAGAGGAAGTTGAATACATAGTAGAGAACCTTAATCCGAGTGATAAACGAAGAGAATCTTAACCGAATACATATTAGAGCAAAACCAAAATATGGCTAAAAATAAAAAATGAAGAAGAATCTAAAAAATATTATTATTTCTGTAATGAGTGGGTTAATCATTATTCTTTGCTCCTTTTATTTAGAACAAAAGAAGCAGGTCGATGATTTGAGTTGAAATTCAAACTTTTGCAATTAACAAACTCTTTAGAGAAGAATCAATCGGATCGATTGGAAGAGTATATAGACCAAGTCTCTTTAAGATTATCTAATGATAAAGAAAATGAAATACCTCTGCATTAAGGAGTGTTGTATATTAGATATACAATTACTTATACCAAAACAGTTCTTCTGTATCTTAGATGAAAGGAAATACATGCTTAATGACAACGGAGAGTATGAACCTTTCGTTGTGTTTGGAAAATCAGCAATAAAGTTATCTGAACTGAAGAAAGCAGTTAGATATCTGGAGCTGAAGGAAAAGGAGAGGGGAGACAATAACTGCCCGACTGTATCCAATGGTATTAAAAAAACATGGAGTTGAAGAATTAAAGTCTTCACTTTAAAAAATAAATAAGATTTGTTATGGTTATTCCATCTATGACATTTTTTGAAATGTATGAGGACTTAGCTGCTGATCATACCAAAATAAAGTATAAGCATCAACAGTTAATGCCAGGGGTAGTAAAAAGATTCCAGAAAGTAAAATGCTTTCCGGCATGGGAACTATTTGAATACACAATACCTGACCGGCACAATTC
>JARCFY010000245.1:0-46044 GCA_029233225.1 Lepidodactylus listeri | reverse complement strand
CCGGTTTCTGCACTTTGCCATTCTTTTCAACACCAAGAGCCACCTGATCGCCGTCCATTACTTTTTTACCGGCAAATTCATTCTGGAAAGCAACACCTGCAATCTCAGCACCCAGTCCCGGTGTCTCACTCGCATGAGAAAAATAAACGCCATATACAGTATCCTTGTCAGCGTTCAGGGCGATATATCCCCAGATTGCTCCCCAAAGACCGGCACCATAAACAGGAACCACATATTTAGTCTGACCATCTACTTCGGCTACGAAAACGTGCAAGCGGCCATATTCCTTTGACTCTTTTTCATAGCTGATAGAGAATCCGTCCATATTTTCAGTAAGAGTTCCATCCACGTTCATCAGCATGTCACCCTTTACATATTTATTATATTCCGCATCGGCATCTTTCACATCTTTGATGTTCAGTGCTGCGAGAATCTGCTTTTTCGTATCCAGCTCCTGATTCTTAGTCTGAATAGATTTCAGAGAAGAACTGACGAATGCAAGCAGGAACGCCACGATAACAACCATTACCGAAGCATAAATGATAGTATAAGAATTACTATTTGTATTCATCTTTTTCTTTCGGTTTAATTGTTAGACTTAACGGCACGTTTTGCACGCAAGCTGATATTGCTTTGTACCACACAGTAGTCAATCAGCGGTGCGAAGATGTTCATCAACAAGATGGCAAGCATCATGCCTTCGGGATAACCCGGATTCAGCACACGAATAATGATAGCCATAGCACCGATCAGGAATCCGTATATATACTTACCGGTTTCCGTACGGGCAGCAGTCACAGGGTCGGTAGCCATAAACACGGCACCAAAACAGAAACCACCCAATACCAGATGTTCATACCAAGGCATGTGAGCCATAGCTGTATCCGGTCCGAAGGCATTGAATATCCAGCCCATGAAAATACCGCCGGCAAATACCGAGAACATCGTTCTCCAACTTGCTATACCCGTCCACAAAAGAATAACCGCACCTATCAGGATGGCAATCACACTTGTTTCACCGATAGAACCCGGAATTAAACCAGTCACCATATCCCACGAAAAAGCGGGATACCCCAACGGATCAATCGCCGTAGAAGCATGTCCCAACGCAGTTGCTCCCGAGAAACCATCTACAAAGTTTTCGCCTCCGAAGTTAAAGATGCTGCCTTGTGACACCCAAACAGATTCACCTGACATCTTGGTCGGATAAGCAAAGAACAAAAAGGCACGGGTTACCAGGGCAACGTTGAATACATTCATACCTGTACCACCAAACACTTCCTTTGCAAAAATAACAGCAAAGGCTGTTGCTACGGCCAGAATCCACAACGGACATTCCACCGGAACAATCATCGGGATAAGGATACCGGAAACAAGGAAACCTTCCTGGATTTCTTCTTTCTTCCACTGAGCCACAACGAACTCAATGCCCAAACCGACAACGTATGAAACAATAATTTTAGGCAATACAGCCAGGAAACCATAAATAAACATTTCAATAAAGCTGCCCGTAACTCCGGTAGCATGGAAATGCTGGTAACCTACGTTAAACATACCGAACAACAGCGCCGGTATCAACGAAATAACCACAATCGACATGATTCGTTTGCTATCAATCGAGTCGTGGATGTGCGTTCCCGTTTTCGAAGTGGTGTTAGGCACGAACAGGAATGTTTCGAAACCATCGAACACCGAACGAAACGCGTGGAGTTTGCCGCCCTCTTCAAAGTTCGGCTTTATCTTGTCGAGATAATTTCTTAACGCTTTCATCTATTAAGTATTAACTATTAAATATTAATTATTAAGCCATTTCGTCACGAAGCATATCCAGCCCGACACGAACGATGTGCTGCAATTCCAATTTCGAGGAATCTACAAATTCGCACAATGCGAAGTCCTCGGGAGCCACTTCGTAGATACCCAAAGCTTCCATGCGGTCAATATCGCCTGCAATGATTGCTTTAATAAGGAATTCCGGCAGAATGTCCATCGGGAATACTTTTTCATATTCACCGGACATAATCATATGACGTTCGCCACCCTTCACACGGGCATCGATCACATACTCCTTATTGCTGCCCAACAGCCAGCTGAAGTACGAATGATTTGCACTGAACTGACCGAAACGCGGCATAATCCATCCCAACATTTCGTGAATATCGTTACCCTCAGGAATTACTGTCACCTGGCTGTCGAATGCACCCAGAAATCCGTTAGCCGGAATTTGTTTACCGGTCAGTACATTACCGCTGATATAACGCAACTCCTTACCGGTTGTTACATTACCTGCAAACACGTTAGTCAGCAATGCGCCTACCTGTAGTTTGCAATAAGCCGGTTTCACAACTTCCGATCCGGTCATTGCTACAGTACGTGTCATGTCTACACGGCCTGTATTGAACAGACGACCGATGAAGATAACTGCCTGCGGATCAATGGTCCATACAGTTTCCCCTTTCACTACCGGTGCCACATGATTGATATGTACACCCACGTTTCCGGCAGGATTTGGTCCTTCAAACGCAGTAATTGTCACATTTTGAGCCTGTGTCAGGGCTGTTGCTTTTTGCTTGATACTAATACCTAAGTACGTCTTAGCCATCTTTGAAAGAGCATCCAGTCCGGTTTGGAAATTAGCTTCTTCTCCCTTCAAGGCGAACTCAAATTCCGGTGCCAACGGATTGGTGTCAAACGCAGAAATGAAAATAGCTTTCGGAGCCACAGTCGGATCGGCTATTACATCATACGGACGCTGCTTGATGAACGCGAACATACCGGCTTCCAAAAGCGCAGTCTTCACAGCTTCACCATCGAGCCGGGCTACCTCTTTCTTTCCGAAATCTTCGTAATCTTGTTCAGCAGCAGCTTCTACTACGATGTTCAACACCTTACGTCTTGCACCGCGCTCCACGCTTGTCACTACCCCGCTAACGGGCGAAACGAATTTCACTTCAGGATGATTCTTGTCAATAAACAAGGGTCCCCCGGCCATCACATATTCCTGCTCTTTCACAACCACTTTCGGAGTTACTCCAGGAAAGTCATCGGGTACGAGTGCGTAGAATCCCGGTTCCTTCACTGTGAAATACTCTTCAGCAGCTTTACCTTTCAGGTTGATATCGAGGCCTTTACGTAACTTTATTACATTTGCCATGTGAATATATAAAATAATGGTTTCATAATTTCCCCGCAAAAGTAATAAATAATAATGTGAAACAAGCTGAAAAATAAAAGGAATTACGGAAAAAAATCAGTAATTGCACTCTTTCTACCGATACATAATAAAAGTTCTCATATACAAGTGTACGCTTACATCCGGAGCATAAGATAAACGAAGTGAACAAAAGTGGTAAAAAGTATCATCTATAAATACTTGGACGCAGCGAACAGGTAAACCAAAAGCCCTACAACTTAACCGATGGACATCTACATTACTACTATAGTAGCACAAATAAAAACCGTAAACAGAATGTGCACCAGTAGCAGACGATGAAAAGCTATATCCACTTCCACCAGGATTACCCAAATATCCACCTACATTGTAACGAAAGCCCGAGGCGGGGAAGTAATGCCACTGCAAAACTAAAGCAATCACTCTTAAATAGATAGCTACAAAAAGCAAAGGTTCTATGTAGCAATCCTATTATTAGCTAATAGCGTAGCTAAACATACAAAATGCAGCACCTTGCTACAGGCAGATTGCTTGAATTTACAAAACACGTTGCTGCAAGCCATCCAAACTTGCAGCACTCCTAGTTCACAATTTTATATCAGGAAGCAAAAATAACAATTCTCCCCGGATGTACACGCTTGCACTCCGGGGAGAAGATAAACAAAACAAACAAAAAACCACAGATGTGATTCACATCATGAACTGTGGGTAGTTCCCGCATGAATGGGAACTGATAAACACAAACAAAACAAACAGCAATTCTGCCTGTAGCTAACGCTACGACAGAGATTGTATATCTTAACAACCAAGGCTATACATATTCTTTATCCTTGATACAACCACCCATGCAACTGTTGCCAGCTTTACTTTTATTTTCATAACTATTAAAGATTTAATTGAGGTTTTGCAGTTCCTCATTCAGTATGATTGATATTTTATTTCCATTTATCTCTATGCTTCCCCTAAAGTCCTGCTGGGTAGCTGCATCCTGGTCTATATTCAGCTTTTCAAAAAGCGGAGTTAAGTCCAGCTCTCCCGTCACCGGAATATTTCCGTTATAAAGCCGAAGTAATTGGCGTGTTTTGTTAGAATAGCGGTAACTGATTAACTCTCCTGCTATCTCTCCTGCTTCATTCATCATAGCCGGAGCCGCATAAGCTGTGTTATCTAAATTTGTCGGTAAAAAAGGATTTCCAAAAACATATTCACTACACACGTTTTCAAGCCGAAGATTGAAGTTATCCTGATTTTCAGGTTGCTGTTCTTCCAACGTCCATTTGACACTCATTTTTAAAGAGGCATACGCCCGCTTCATCAATAAAATGGAATGAGTTACTCCCGTCTGTCCCACGCTAAATTTCAGTATACCGAAATATAGCTTCTCACAGTTTCGGCTATATCCGGTATATAGAGAAGGAGCGTCAACAGACAAGAGCATATCCGACAAATGAGTTTCACCTACCACTTCCTTATTTGTCTGCGAAGCTTTGCTCAGATTTGCCCAGGAAACCAAAGTATAATCCCCTTCATTTAGATTTATCTCTTTGTACTGCAACGCATCCTTGTTCCTGTCCGAAACTTCCCGAAGAATACCTTCTGAATCGAAAAGATAATCACGTACGTTCAGTATGCGCCCTTCGTCTTCAGAGTAGATATAACTATTCTCTATTCGGGTGTTATACGTACAAACTTTATTGTTACCGGAATCAATATCACATCCTGACAACACAATGCTTACTAAGACAGTTGCCATTACTATTTTGTTTATTCTCATATTTATCTATTTTGAGCGGAACTTCACCTTGACAATTGTATAGCGTAACCGGGGAAACATCTCGTAAAGCATCTCTTTATATGGCTGTCCTCCCCGATAATCCATCATTTGCTTTTCTCGACCGGAGAAAATACCATAGTTACTAATCAACCGCATGACTTCTTCTTTATAAGGCTTGTCCGACACTTTCAGCAGATCGACTAACCCATTCCAATTTTCGGCTACCCACATTGTCTTAATCAGTACTGGATTTACGTCATACATATCGCAGATATAACTACGTACATTCTCTGCCCGCAATCTTGCCAGTCTCTCGTTCTCTCCATATACTCCTTCGGGCGAAGCATAACCCACAATCTGAATATTTTCAATATCTGCTTGTCTATTTCTTATTAAAGAAGACAATAACTGTGTATTAGATACCTTGACGTCAAAGCGTCCTAAACTATAATCAATCCGTATCGTTTCAACATACGATCTTTTCTGTTCTATGCTTACTCTCTCTTTTGGTACAGATTCCTTTGTATCAGTTTGTTGAATGGCTTCTACAATATCCGCTGTTTTCAAAGATATATCCGGGAGTATGGTTGAAAAAGAAAGGTAACGCTTTGTACAGCAATCTTGATATTCCGAACGTAAACAGAGCATCGCCCCTTCCATCCACGAAGCATAAGGCACACTGACTTTATACTGTACCGGACGGATGAACTCCTTTTTAGTTCGGAGCAATACCTCATAAGGTTTCGGAGCTTTACTCAGGTGCAAAGATTGCTCCCGTTTATAAAGTACCATCCACTTTTTGCCGCAGACTATTACAGAAGGAAAGTCAAGCAATTGTCCTCCTTGCTTCAGTACAGGAGTAAAAATCACTGCTTCGTCCGAAGAAACAAAAAATGAGCTGACATCCATTTTTAGTGTGATACGCACACTATCTTCTTCTAAAGTAACATCGCTCCGGGTGACATTTACCTGCTGTGCTGACATAGATATGAATGCCAACAGCAAAAAGCACCAAGCTATTATATATCTTTTACCTATATTCATTCGGTGAGTTAGTTAGTTTATCAAATAAATTACGGATACCGCTGCCTGAGTAGGCCCGAAGTAATTCTTTTTATAGCTTCCCAAATACTCATTACAGGCTTTACAGGCATACTTTTTATAATCTAACCTGAGATAACCTATACCGAGTGAAAACTCCGCTCCCCATCTTGCCCCCAAAGGAAGATGATAGCCGTATGAAATGCCTCCTCCGTATAGCTTACCTTGATATGTTTTCCCTTTTAAAGCAGGAATAAAGGAAACAGGACCGACATTATACTCCGAGTAAACGCCATGTATCCCCCAAAAATGGCGTACAAAACGTTGACAGCTCCAATAACGTAATTCGGGCTGAATCAAATAATGTTTTAACCTCATCTTTTCCATGGAACGCCAAGCATTGTATCCACCATTCAACTGTAATGTGAAATGCCGGCTCACCCCTACTTCCACCCCTATATTAGGAGTAGAAGTAGCCCAATAAAGCAAATTGGTTTTCACTGCAACATGAGGCAGATCTCCGTCTTGTTGCTGTGCCAATAGCTTCACCGGAATGAGCAACACACACAATAACAATAATTTAATCTTTGTCTTCATCATTCTATATCTAAGTCACGGACACAGCGAACTAAATTATCAGAGTTATCAGTAACTGTAAGACCACTATAATAAGAATCCGGTATATAGTCAGTCGTATCTCTTACTCTAAAATTAACATTGGCATTATGAGTTGCACTATAAAAAGCATTTTGGGTATTGGTCGTTACTCCCATCGGAGTAAAATTCGTCGTATCTTTATATTTCAATAAAGCCGGTTGTAATATCCATATCAAAGCCAATTCCCTGTAAGTGGGCAGTCGCCACTTTCCTCTGTCATTAACCGTTTCCTGATAGGAAGCACACAATCTTTTAGCCTCATTACGATCTGTACCTATTGCCACATTCTGATAATTGTGTTCGGCTACTTCAAAACGTTGATAAACAGTTTGATTTAACCGGTCTTCTTTTTCATGGTCGGGCACAGGACACCTCCTTTTCACTGTAGTACAAAGTTCCGCAGACATATCCGAACAATTGATAATACGCGAATCTGTTTCCACCTTCTGTGCATAAGCTCCTATTGTTATACAGCAAACTGATAAAAATAGTATAAACTTCTTTTTCATATTCTTCTTTTATTTACATATCTCTAACACAACGTACAAAACGGGAATTAAAAGGACCGGACAGCGAAGTACCAAACGTCAAAAAACCATAATTAATCGGGATGCCTTGACTAATGTATGTGGCAGAATAATAACCTGCTATGTTTGTTCTTAACTGATGTAATTTTTGACCAACAAGTATTGCCAACAACTGTACTTGCGAAGGTACATACCATTCTATATTCGCTTTATCTTTGTTTTTTTCATAACAATAGTAAAAAGCAGCAAAATTGCTATTGGTTCCATATTTGGCAGTTAAAAACTTCCCCGTATAAATTTGATATTGGTCAGCTGAGTCGAATCCTGCCACAATGTTATTATTATACCATTTAATACTAACATTCTCTTCAATCATCTCCATTCCCAGCATTTGAGTATATACCCCGTTAACATCGGGAGCTCCGAACAGACCTACTTTCTGTATAGCCTTTTGCGTTATCGGATAAGTAGTTACATTTACGCCATCCGTCACTGTCACAATTGCTGTTCTATCAGCATCCGTCAGGTTATCCCCCACATGCAGATATACCTTGCTACCAGTTGCTTCAATCTCTTGCGTCAGTCCAGCTGCCCATGCTCCTGAATTAGATACGTCAATCCAGTTAGCATCCGAGGTTACTACTGCCCCGGCATTAGTCGATATATCAATTCTTTCATAATGACAATCCACCAGATACTCACCTTCTACACTGTTTGTTCCGGTTAATGTTACAAACAAATCATAACTCTTATTTCGTTTCAAAGTATAATCCGGTACATCTTCTGTTTGATTCAAATAGATGCGACAGGGATATACCATTGTAGAACCCGACACAGCTACTGTAATAACTATACACGTACTTTTCTCTTTGGTTGTATTCAGGTTTTCAGGCACATACCATACGTATTCCGTTTCCCCGTCGTAGGTCTTAGTCGTATAAATAAGCTGTGTAGCAGAGGTATTATCCGTAGAGCCTGTATAGCTAACAGAAAACGGAACATTTTCTACCGACACAGACTGAATAACACTACCCGTAACCAGATTATTTGTCAGATGAAAGGCTACTTTAGCCAACGCACGGGTCAGCAAGACCTCTTTCACGTCCGCATCGTTGCTCACCACTCCCGTCCACGCACCTGTCATCAGCAAACCTTGTCCTTCCACCAACTCAATCTCAGCAGGAATGTCATACACCATTCTTTTAAAATCGCCTAATGTCTTTCCTGCCACTTCCGGTCCCAAATCCCTATTGGCATTTGCCACAAAATAAACCGTATGAGTATCGCCGTTTGAAGCTATGAAACTCATTATAGCCGGTTCAGCATCATATTGTGGAAAGTATTGAGGCGTACCAATCAAAGCAGCATCGTCTCCCGTTCCATCAAACTGCATCACATTTAAATCTTTCATTACCGACTCAATAGGCAGAGTCTCTGCCGCCCGTGTTTCTGCGTCTATACTGAAACGGGTTGCCTGCAATGCAAAGTTCATGTTCACCTTTTCCTGCGGATATGGTTGCGCTCTGTCTGTTTCGTCTTTTTGACACGAAACGAACAATATCGTTGCGCAGACTATCCAAAATAAATTCTTCATATCATTATTAGTTTTTCTATTATTCATTGTTTAGGGTTCCGAAGTACAGCAATGTTGCGCCCGGAAGAACGGTAATCAAAGCCAATTAAAATAACAGCAGGTCTTGTTAAATCAAAGCTATAGTATAACGAATTTATAAATCACGAATACAACGAACCACATACTGGGCACTGCTCTTTAAGCCGACATCTATAGTGCCATCGGCTTTCAGATAGTAAAAAGAGTCGGGTGAGGAAGCACTGGTGGCAGAACCATACATTTTTCCAGCATCCAAAACTGTGTAATCATCTCCTAATGTTTCCCTGAATATCAATATCAATGCCAGTTCCCGTTGGGTAGGTACCCTCCATTGCCCTTTATCAATGTCACTTGCTTCTTCTGTATATGCAGCACATCCGGTAGCCGTAGCCGGAAGTATGCCTTCCGTCCCGTCCCAGTTGCAAGCAGCAAACCAATTAAGGGCAGTCACTGCATAATCTGCCTTTGCTACTTTAAAGCGTTGATATACTTTGGCATTAGTTGTTCTGTCAGACCATGTCTGTACAACGCCTTTATATATACGTTTGGTAGATGTTACTATCTTCGGGTCCGCCTCTTTTGAGTTGATAATCCGGGTACCTGTTTCTACACTCTGTGCACAAAGCCTGAGAGAGAACAGGCTGATTATGATTAGAATACCTATTTGTTTCATTTTTCTTTTTTTATATTTTAGATATCGGTATCATCTACATTACGCACGCATCTCACCTTTTTAGTAGTTGCCTGAGCTTCACTTTTCATAATACCTGTTGTCATATCCATTCCCCAAGCGTTGCCACCATTGTCAGTAGCACTCCAATAAGAATCTGTCAATGCTTTCTTTGAGTCATAGTTGCTTATCCAGATAGCTGCCAACTGTGCCTGTGTGGGTAAATACCAGTTCCTGTCCGCAGTGTTGTAGAATTTGTCATTGCATACGGCTTGTGCAGCAGTCCAAGACATTGCCGCGTCTTCTTCAATGGTCTCCAGCACCAATTGCTTAGTATATGTTTTGCTTGAAGAATCATAACCACCAAAAGGACCTACTATGGCGCAGCCTTCCTGCTTTACATTCAGAATCTTAATTACCGCAGTGGTTGTTGGAGTAGGACCATTGCCATTTAAATAATACTGTGTATATTTTATTCGTATTTTAGCATAACGAGATTCTGTGGAAAGATTCTCATTTATATAAATATGTGTGTAATATCCTTGACTACCATTGAAGTTATCATAATATGAAAGACTTGCGCTCCACGCTGTTCCCCATGATTTAGCAGTTTTCATCTGTATCCAACTACATTGGTCTGCTTTTTGAGGTGTAGATGTTTCTATATTTGCCGCAAATGGATTAAAAGCCATTACCTGTCCGGTTACTCCGTAAGCAGTATTTAAATTATCTATATATTTCGATGCGTTCTCCTTTGCTTGAAACTGAAAGATTTCTCCATGTGCATCGAATGTCCAATCCATTTCCGACACTTCGTCTGTCAGCTTTTTAATTGTAACTGTCAGGTTATACTGTGTATTTCGCTTTACCGTATAATCCTCTCCTTCATCCACATTCAGATAAGTAGTATAAATATAGGTCTTACCGCCTTTGGAAGTGTAGATATCAACTTGCGTATTATTACTCATACTTACGTTTTCAGGCATATACCAGATATACCGTTCGTCAAGTTTGCCCTGATATTTAGTCACAGTGTATGTCGTAAAGTCTGTAGCTGCTTTCGGAGTATACATACTGACGGAAGTCGGCACATTGCTCACATTCACTTTCGTAATAGTCATACCTGAAACTTCACTCCGCACCGTCAGGGCAATCTTTGCCATTACCCTTTGCATAGGAACTTTTATAATCTCGTTATTTGCACCGAGGCTTGTCTTGCTGACAGCTCCTGTCCACAGACCCACCATGGGTAAATCTTTGTTCTCCACAATAATCTCACTGGGTATACTATACGTCAGCTCTTTGAGTTGTGCTAAAGTCATTCCGGCAGTAATGCTTGCTGTTATATCTCCTGTATTTGCAATAAATACAACCGTGTTCGGGTCAACTGACTCCGTTAGTGTCGCGTCAAAAGTCTCGTCATCATAGTTTGCCACATATTGGGCTGTTCCTACCAACGTAGCAGCGTCTGCAATTCCGTTAAACTGGGCAACAACGACTTCGCTAATTACTGATTCCTGAGCTATCAGTCCTTCTTCCGCGTCAATACGTGTAGTTACCCCAGATGTATATGTCAATTCCAGACCATCTGCCACAGAGATACCTTTATCGTCAGCTTTGTCCATACTACCCGAAGCCAATGCAAACCGGGCTGTAAACGGTTCGCCCTCAGTTGTTCCTTGTCTCACGAGGATCTCTTCCCGGCAAGACAATAACAGAAAAAGTGTAAAACTTAACAATAAAATCTTTTTCATCACAGTACCTCCTTATTTAATGTTCCACCATCATCCCATTCCGAAGTATCCAGTACGGACGAGCCTCCTATAATGGTTTCCCATGTTTGGGTATTCCAACCTGTCACAATCAATTTCAGGTCCTTATCGAACGTGATATCGTAGGTATAAATAGTTCCCTTTGTCCACGTTTCGTCCAACACCAACAAATAATCTTTGCTATTGATCGTAAAAGTAAAGGTCACAGCATTGGCAGCTCCCGGGAAAAGCATAATGTATGCCGAGGCTGTATTTCCGGGTTGCACCAATGTTTGTGGATCTTCGGTCAGCACCAACGGAGAGGCTGCATAGTCCGCCAACTCGATGTCGCTCTTGCCTCCTGAGATGTTTACCGTCAAGTCTACATTGTCTATAGGTGTACTTGCTTCGGTATAGGTGTTTACCTTTACTTTCGTCAGGTTGGCTGCTTTGGTGTAAGTGGCTGCCTTTGCTATATTGAAACGTATTTGCGTCAGTAAATGTGTAAACGTGAATGTCATTCCGTTTCTTGCCGTCACTTTGGTTTCGTTTTTTGCAGCAGCCGTCATCACGTCTGCTTGCAGAGCGGGAGATGCTTGCAAACTGACAGTTACTACAGGAGCTGTGGCATCAACGGCAGCAGCCACATTGACCCCGCTTTCACCACTTTTCCCTCTAAAGACGGAGAAGAACGAGTACTTGTCTCCGTTCGGAAAAAACTGTACCGGAGAATAAGCCAGCTTGCCGTCTGTCCCCACTGTTGCCGTTCTACCATTCATAAAAGGTGTATCCGTCCATTGGGATGCAGCATAATCGGCCGTCCCCTGGCTCACTCCATAAATAATTACTTTAGTACCATTGGCAAAACTCTCGCCTCCGGCCATCGCCCGCGTACTTGTCCGGAAAGGCATTGCCGAGAATTGAACCGGCACTGCTTCGCCCGGGTCATCCATATCTGTAGTCCGGCTACATCCTGTCCAGACCAAACAGAGCAAAACAATGTATAAATAAATATCTTTTCTTATCATGTCGTCTAAGTATCTTTTTTTATCCAATTGTTCCTGTGCCATTCGTCGGACTGCTTACCCAATCTGTAATTGTAGCAGTGGGCACCACTTCCGTAGCATCAAATGTTAAGTTTACCGTATACGCATATCCTGCCTCCGTTCCGCCTACAATAGTTACTTCCGAGGCATACGTAACGCCTCCGGCTACAATGCTCAGTTGGTAAGTAGCATCACTACCTGTGTGCGGCTTTACCATGATGGTTCCAAACTCCGCAGAAGCACTGCTTCCCACTGTTATGCCTGTTGCATGACTGTAAGCGGTCAACTCGTCAGTTGTAGCCTCCCAATCCATACTTCCGTCACGTAGATTCATTTTCGTTGTGTTTGACGTCACTATGGCAATGCCGGTCACAGCTACGGGAACGAAAGAGGTAAAAGTAGCTCCGGCTTTCACCGTAAATCTGAGTTGACAGAGTTGATGCTTAAAGTTAAATTCAGGATGTAACTGTCCGGTGGTCATTTTTCCAATGCCTGCTCCGCCAGTTCCCAGGGCGTTGGCATAGAGAATATCTTCCTGCCCTGTAATGACATACCGGGCTATCAGGGCGTCGGTGGTAGTCTGTCCGCTTACTTCATTATCTCCCGTACCTTCAGTCAGCACAGGCGAATAAGCATAGAACAGCAGTTTGTTTCCACTTATAGGGTAATATTGGGATACATCGAATGTCAATGCCGATGCAGCGTCCGACCGGACAGAAACATTAGCTATATAGGGGACATCTCCTACTGCGTAATTGGTAGGATAGGCATATACTGCAAACAGTTTTTCCGTATTTGCGGGAAATGCCGTACCGCTAACGACTCCCGCAGGTAAGTCAGTTCTTGTGTTGACTATAAGCCCGGCACGAATCTGAATCTCACCGGAGTCTTCTTTGTTAAGTACATCATGGGTGCAAGAAGCAATCAGCGCACCCGATAGTATCAATAATAAAGTATTCTTCATTTTCATCTTAAAATTTAGTTGGTTTTTACTGTACTTTTCCATCGGTTGGGGCACCATCTTCCCAAGCTGTGATTTCGGCACTTACCGATATGGAACCTTGTACAAAGGTGAGCGTCACTAAATGTGAGTGCGATGCCTCCGTTGTAAAACTGGTCACCGGGATTCCTGACAATGACGTATTGTCTTTCAGAGTTACCGTCAGCGTAAAAGGAACTCCGGGCTGAACAAGCAGACACTCATCTACGTCTGTACCCGCAACTGCGGGTTGGTAGTTTCCATTGTCAAAAACAGTCAGCCCGGAGGAGGACGAAGCAAAAGTGAGTGTACCGTCCGTTATATCAAGCGTTTCCGGTTTAGCTGTTCCTTCCACCGAGATAGAGGTAACAGGCAGGTCATCGGGAAATCCCGTACCCTTCACCAATTTGAAACGAAGCTGTGCCAGTTTATGTGAGAAGCTGACAGGCGTGGTTATCTTGGCGTTTTTGCTCCCCGAAACCGCCGGAGCATACATAATATCCTGATGTCCGGTCATGTCAGCATCGTTGTATGCCACAATGCCGCTTGTCAATGTTCCTCCGGTGGCAGGATGATAAGCCACCATAGTCACTTTGCCGTTTTCGGTCGGATAAAATTGAAGCGGATCAAAAAGAACTTTACCACTCAGTGCTGCAACTTCGGCAGTCAAAAAAGTGGGTGCGGTGCCCCAGTCGGGAGTATCTCCGTCACTACGAACAAAAGCTATGTCAGTGACTGCCTGCCCTGGAAACACCACTCCTTCCAAACGGGTCTGTATGCCTACCATAGTGGCGTTTAACTCAATCTTTTCATCCGACATTCCACCTTTCGGTATGTCTGTCTCGTGTGTACAAGCTGCAAGTATCCCTGTTACCGCCCATGCTAAGTACCTTTTCTTTATATTCATCGTTTTTTCTTTTTTATAATTTATAGATCATCATAAATAGCATCTCCGCCTGCGCCCGGAACCCATGTGCCGATAGTGGCTGTAACATCCAAAGGCTCGGGTACTTCTCCCTTATTGAAATCAAGTGTTATGAGATAAGATTTTCCCGCAGTTGTTGCTTCGTCAAAAATGGCTTTTGCCGAAATCGTAACTGTCTCTCCCCCTGTTTTTATTGCTGTTATTTCAAATGCTAACTCGGTGATTCCTGCTTTTATCATAGTAGGCTCTCCTAATTCTACCACCTTCTCTTCCGTCAGATTTACACCACTGTTTGCCATTACAAGCGGCAAAGATTCGATTGTGCTGTATTCTATGGTTCCGTCAACACCCAAAGCAATGTGCCGCACCAGCGAAACTGATTTTAGTGTGATGGCACTAACCGTCTGAACCTCACTGGTGACGAGCTTGGTAGCCCGGAATTTAAATTGCGCCAACTGATGTTGAAAAATCAGTGTAGCAGTCTCTTGTCCATTTATAAACCCTGCATTGGCAAAATCCGTTGTCATCACATCCTGTGTTCCGTCCATCTGTTCGTCAGTAAAGGTGACGCCAGTCCCGTCCGTGTCCTGTATCCCTACGGGAGCCACTGCTTTAAAAGAGGTATAATAGATTCCGCTACTATTATCGGTCATATAAAAAAACTGTCCCCCACGTTTAAATTGCAAACTACCGTCGGCAAGTACCGTCAAAATGTGCTTTTCCTCAGCGGGTGCTTCTGCCTTCCAGGAACCGGAACTATTTTGGGCTAAACCATAGTCCCATCTATACAAAGCAGCTTCAAAATCCGAACCTACTCCCACCGGCGTTCTTGATACTACCGTTCTGACTCCTGCCGTCAGGTGGATAAGTACTTGGGAAGTGACCATTTCTCCTTGATCAGAACAGCCTGCCATCAGTAGGAGTAACGTCGCCCATCCTACATGTCTTTTCATCATTTTGGTATTTTTTCTCATGTTCTTTTTATTTTTAATGCCCTACGGGCACTTTTACTTCTCCTCCTGTTTCCCACTTCACTACTTCCCCTTTTAGTTCGAGTTCGTTGCTTGTTTGCACTTTGATGCTGACGGTAATCTTGTCTTCTACCGTTTCATTCATTGCTTCGGACACATCGATAGGCACCGCTACTTCCGAACCGTCTTGAAACAAGAAGTGGAGCAACAGTTTGTTGCCTATCTTCTCGGCACCTTCTATGTCAGGATTTACACCAAACACAGCGGTTTCGCCTGTCACCTCCTTAGACGATATGCTAAAATCAATCATTACTTGTCCCGGATTGGCACGTAATGGTTCCAATGTGCTCAGATTTACCGCAGGCGAGATGCCCGTCAGTACTCCGGAACAATCCTGAATCTCTTTATCCAGTTCCGTAATTACTTCAAACTTCACTCTTTTTACAATGGACTGTAACAGCAGTTTGAATGTGTTGTCCGCTCCTCCGGCTTTCACTGATAGAGTAGAACCTTTGACAGTGGCATAATGTGGTAAAGCTATCCGAGGCAAAACATCATCGGCGCGTGTAGGAGACGTAGTCACAAATATTTCTGCCGTTTCGTACACATCATAGTTACGCAGTCCGGTTGACGGACAATCATTGCTTATGGCGATTACCCGGTAGTCTCCTGCCGGCAGACTGATTGTCTTATTATCGACAGCAGATTCCTGCTCTATCATTGCCCCACCATTGTTAGGGTAAATAAGTAGAGTCATTCCGGCAGATACAGCATCCTCTTCACTCTTTTGTGACCAGTCAAATACTATTTTTGTATCAGTCGTTTCCGTTTGAGGTTCCGAGCCATGCTTACTGCATCCACAAAGTGAAAGTAGTAGTAATACCAGAGAATAATTTTTTCTATTCATTTGTCATTCTATTTTTTAATAGACCTAAAAAGTCTTCTATTATTTCATTCAATATGCTTGTCGTGTTCTAAGTTGTCTTCCAACTCACGCCTGAGCCGGAAAACAAGCATAACAAAACAAACAAATAGACTCCGCCACGATATCACATCGAAGCATCTTGGAATCAATATTTTCTTTATTATTCAATACTATAATTCTATTCATATTAAGCTCCATTTTACGTATGGTAAATTGAGATTTTTTGTAAATTTAAATCATTTATCCCCCTGGCTTATTTGCAAGATAGATAAACCGCTTCTAAAGCTCTCTAACAGGGGTAAGAGATTAAAAAGATCTCATTAAAAGATTTTGGAACAAGATATTGGGACTTCTCATCCGCAATATTTCACTTATTTACAGCATGTTAAATTAATATTCAGTTGTTTTCATTCTATTTGTTCTTTATTTATTCCTATTTGTTGTTATTATATTGTTTGTTAGTGAGTTACGTTTATTTTAGAGTATCATTAAACGTTCGTTCAAAAACACCTTTTTTGGTACTTTATGCGCTTCCTGAAATGAGAAAATAGAGAAATATAAAGTCTTATTTTTATACATACATAACAGCTTGATTATTAGAATAATACGAAATAAAGAGCGCAAGGGTATGAAAAAAATATATAAAATATTTTGGAGTATTAAAAAAAGAGAATATCTTTGTTTTTCAGACGAACGTTTTTTGAAACTCTTCTTTTATGAAAGAATTATTATTTACACAATATCCTTCCTCTGTTCCGTTATCAGTTTTTAGTATTCCTGCCCTTTGGCATAACATCCCTCTCCCACTATATAATAATAACACACGTGTACGCACGCACAGGCGCGTATATTCTTCCTTTTTTTAAAGAGAAATCCCGCTGTATAGAGAGTAGGTACCCCCACCCACCCTGTAAGCACGGCGGGAGATTTATTAGCGGAAATCTCAAAATAATTTCATACATCATTCGCCCGTTTATTTAAGAAACACTAATTTCGCACCCGTTTTTATAAATTAAAATTAAATTACTAACTAAAAACTTAGAAGAAGATGGGAAAAAAAGTCTAATTTCAGAAGGAGTGTTTATCGCTGTAAAAAACGAAACAAACAAAGACGAAGTGGTCCGTCGTATCAAAACAGCTGTAAAGCTCATTTATCACCCCATAGCAGTGCCAAAACCCCGACGCAAAGTGTTCCTCAAAGGCATTCTTGAAGCCGCAGGCTTGCTGAACAAGTCGGACAAGCCGCTGATGTCCGTCCGCCAACTCGCCGAATGGCTGTACACAGGCTGTTGCCTATGCAAAACAGCAGACAATCAGAAAGGTATCACTCAGGAAAGCATAGAAACAGAACTCTATGAACTAATGAAGGAAAAAGCCTAATTGCAGGGAAAAAAGAAAATAGGTTCCTTTGCCCGAAACTTTAATTAAACACAGATTAGCGCGGATTAACGCAGATTATTATTTATCAATTTATGTATTGCGCAGCTACTTAAAATCCGCGTAAATCTGCGTTAATCCGCGTTTTAAAAAGAAAAAACAGAAATGAAAGACTTAATCGTTACTACGTATTCCGGCTACACCAAAGTGACCGGTGAAACTACACTGGCACAAACCATCGAAGACATCCGTCGGGGCGTCTGGCTCCGTCTCATACAGAAGATAGAACAACTGATGGCGGAAGGCAACCTTGAGAAAGCAAACAAGGTGAAAGGGCAACTCCCCTACCGTACCCTGACGGGCAACTACCGGGAACGCCGCCTGCCGCACAGCCTGCTGCGATACAATCCCGTCATTACCATCGACATAGACGACCTGCTCCCCGGACAGGTAGGACCCATCAGGCAGTTGATAAAGAACGACCCGAATACCCTCGCTTCCTTCCTCTCTCCCCGACGCCACGGATTCAAGTTCTTTGTCTATCTGCAGACACCTTATGCGCAACAACTGCGTCGTGCCACCTTCAGTGGGGTAAAGGAACTGCCATACACTGAACTGGAACGTCACCACGCACTGATGTATGATGCCTGCCGGGAATACTATGAGCATCTGCTCGGTGTAAAGATAGACACCAGCGGAAAAGACATCGGACGCGGATTCTTTGTTTCATTCGATGTGGAAGCGTATTTGAACAGGGAACTGATGGAAGCAGTTGAAGGAGTTGAAAGTTGTAAATTGAAAGGTGAAAGTTGCCATGCGGGCAGCAAGGTGCTGCACCCAAGTTGCCCTGCGGTTGAAAAGCCACAGCGCAGCCAACTTTCAACTTTCAACTCTCAACTTTCAACTGAACTTAGCCCACTTTCACCTTTCAATTCTCAACTTTCACCTGAAATTGTCATGGAATACCGCAAAGCCCTTGCCACCACCCGCCGAAACGAACGCTTTGAGAAAGGGAACCGCGATGTATTTCTCTTTAGCCTGGGAAACCGTTGCTACCGAAAGGCACTCCCCGAAGAAGACGTGATAGCATTGGCAAAGCAGGACTTCAAAACGGATAACTTCGATGTGGCAGCACCCATACACAACGCCTACGTTTACACCGACAAAACCAACGAGGCGGAAACGAAGAAAGAGGATAAGTCGCAAGGCATCCGACAGGTAGTGGATTACCTGAACGCACACTACGACATCCGCAGAAACAACATCATGGACAGGCTGGAATATACCTGTTACGAAAACAGGAACACAGACGGGAACGACGAAAGCATAAGCCCGGACACCCCGCCGGTCTACCGCCCCATGCGTGCCAAAGACTATAACAGCATCTTTCTGAGCATGCAACTGGCAGGTATCCCTTGTTTTCAGAACCACCTCAAAGCGGTTATCGATTCGGACTACGCCAAAGAGTACAACCCTTTTGAAGCCTATTTCGGCAATCTGCTACCCTGGGACGGCGTAACGGACTACATCGGACAACTGGCAGACACGGTGACCACTACCGACCGCGACTTCTGGCAAGAGAGCTTCCGGCGTTGGCTCGTAGGAATGGTAGCGGGAGCCTTACGAAATGAGTCGGTCAACCAGTTGGTGCTGATTCTGTACAGCGGTCAGGGAAAAGGAAAGAGCAGTTGGATACGTCACCTGCTGCCCCCGGAGCTAAAGGAGTATTATCGCAACGGGATGATAGACCCGGGTAACAAGGACGACCTCTTGCTGCTATCCACCCACCTGCTTATCAACATGGAAGAATTTGAGGGAGCCAGGCAGGGAGACATAGCCGGGTTGAAACGAATCATCACCCAAGAAAGTGTGACGGAGCGGAAGGTGTACGACATACAGGCGGATACCTTTGTGCGGCACGCTTCCTTCATTGCCAGCACCAACAACCGGCAATGCCTGCAAGACATCAGCGGCAACCGACGTTTCCTGCTCTCGGAACTCACTGCCATCGATTATCATGCCAAGGTAAACCATGCGGGGGTGTATGCGCAAGCCCTTGCCCTGCTAAACAGTGGTTTCCGCTATTGGTACGAGGGAGACGAGATAGGAACGCTGAACCGTCGCAACGAGGAGAACCGGATGAAAGACCCGGTGGAAGAGAACCTCTACCTCTACTTCCGTCCGGCTGCCGCCACGAACTTCGATGCCAAGTGGAAGCCTGCCGCCGCGCTGTTGTCCACCATCTGCATTTATGGCAAGGTGCAGGTGAACCGATGGTCACAGCAAAGCCTGGTGCAAGTACTTGAAAGGGATCATTTCTTAAAACGTACCAATGAGTACGGAGTGACGGAATACGGGGTGATGGAAATAGCAGTTGCCATGTAAAGAAATGCCCCGTCACATTACTTGATAATAAAATAACAAGTAGTGTAACGGGGCATTACAAGTATTGGTGTTTTGCTTACAAACAAAACTCTATAGCATAGACGCAAGTTGCTTTTCTAATGCTTCTTTAATAAAAGCATTAATAGACACTCCAGTTCGTTTGGCAAACATGGCTATCCGACTATGAACTTCAGGAGAAATACGTATATTTAAAGAACCCGAATAGCTTTTATGAGGCGGAATGCCTTCCTCTTCACAATAAGCTAAATAATCTTCCACTGCTTCGTGAAAAGCATTGGTCAGTTCTTTAACACTTTCGCCTTCAAAATTGACAAGTCCGTTAATTCCTTCAATTTTTCCGAAAAAGACATGGTCATCTTCGCTAAAATTCACAGACCCAATAAATCCTTTATAAGTTAAAGTATTCATAACAGTATGAATTTTTAATGGTAGTAACAGCAGGCTACCTCCTGTTTATAATTTACAACAACCCCTCTTCCATCAAAACATCCCTTATTTGCTTCATTGCATAAACTTTAATAATATTTCCAGGATGAGGTTTATGTACCATTATAGGGCACTTCTCTGCATTTTTATAAATATCTAAAAAAGATAAACTACATTCCCGGCTCCCCCATATACTTAAAAATGAGTTCTACTTCACGGGGCGTGAAGGAATGACGGAACTTATTATACCCGATGGCATTGAGTTCCTTCGTCAACAGGCTGTTCATCCGTATCCAGCGGGACAGGGTGTTGATCGCCACCATCATGCTTTGAGAAGGGTTATACAACAAAGCGAGTTCAACTTTGGTGTACACACGGATGGGGGTATTCTCTATCGTCCCACTCCCGGTTTTCTTTCTTTTCGTCTTTCATTGATCTTTTGTTTTTTACGTTATTAATATGACATAAAGATAGTAAAAAGAAAAGACTTACACAAGGGATTTCACCACAGAGTAACACAAAAGGCTAAGGATTTAGACATAAGAACAAAAAGACATATAAGAGAGAAAATCTGTTCTTATATTCTTTTGTCTAATAATAATAAAATCTCTGTACTTTTAAGTCTTTGTGTTCAAATCACATCAGTACCCTATATTCACTACGCATGGATGCCGTACTTTTGAGGCGTTAATTAAAACAATATGTTATGGCAGTACCATTTAAAAAGATTCAGCGGAAAGACCCGCGGAAGACAGACGAGGCGGGAAAGTATTACCCGCAACTGGTGACATTAGGAAACTGTGCCACACTGGATACCATCGCATACGCGATGAAGGAAAAGAGTTCGCTCACGCTGGGCGATATCAGGAGTGTAATAACCAACTTCGTGGAAGCCATGCGCACGGCTCTCTACAACGGACAGTCGGTCAACGTTCAGGACTTCGGGGTGTTCAGCTTGTCGGCACGTACCAAGGGGACTGAAAAACAGGAAGATTGCACGGTGAAGAACATCATGGCCGTGAAAATCAACTTCCGGGCTTCGAGCAGCGTACGTCCGAACCTAACCTCTACCCGTGCCGGAGAGAAACTGGAATTTATCGACATCAAAGCTGCCCCTGGAAGGAAAGGAACCGGGCAAAGGAGAGGGTGGAGAGGGCGGTGAAGTGATTGACCCGATGGAATGATAAAAAAGCTTTCAGCTTTTTTATAGTTGAAAGATGAAAATGGAAAGGTGAAAGTTAGGCTGCGCAGTGATGCTGCATAACAACTTTCAACTTCTAACTTTCAACTTTCAACTAAAAAGAAAGGGGGTGTAAAGACGATGAAGAAAAATATTTGGGCTACTATCCTGAAAGTGATTGTAGCGGTGGCAACAGCCATAGGCGGCGTGATAGGAATTAACGCCATGTAATGTAAAAGGCCGGATTACAAATCCAGCCAAACGAATAAAAGGAATAATGTGCTAATGAGTCAATGTGCTAATATGCCAATTACTATGCAGATATATAGCGCAGCTCATTGGCACATTGACTCATTGGCACATTAGCACATTAGCACATTATATTATATTTATTATTCCTCAGAAGAAAACATAGGGTCCCAAGCCGGAAGACGAATGGGTTTCTGTTTCAGAATCTCCAATACCTTAGGAGTAGCAAAACGCTTCTCGACTACCAGGCGGAACATGTATTCATTAAACCATTCGTCAGTCATAATGAGATGTCCCTGATATCCGTTGGTTGCTCCCCAACTATTCTCAACCATCCATTTAACAGGTTTGGTCGCCTTATCTATATCCACAGCCATCAACGTCATGGCATGAGACGAACTACTGGCAAACGATTGTATGCGCTGTTTTTTATCCATACCGAAATCGGTACCCATCAAAGAAGCATAATCATAGTTATTAACGTCAAGTAGTCCACGTTCCGAATTAAGATACTTACCTACATCACATGAAAAATACATCATCGTACTATCTTTTAACGATGCAATAGCCATCTCCTTAATCTCATCGGCAGGCAGATTGACGTACTTCCAGTTCTGTCCGTCGTAACGATGACGGTCGTAATCAATCTCATAGCATTTATAATACTCACGGCTCGGGTCATTCATCAACATCACATAGTTGTTCAACAAATTCTCGTCACCATATTTTTGAAGGAACGACTGGGGAGTATATTGTTCTGTCTCTACCGGATTACCCTGAACATCTTTACGAGTCCAGGTAAATTCCGTAGGCGGAAACTCCCAGATTCAGCACCAACATGCGGTACACCGTACCCAACATTTCGGTCTTTTTCTTTTCCAAAGCAGGAAGTTTGCTGCCTTTAGTTGCTTCGTCACGCAACTGCAAGCCAAACTCACGCAATTTCTGAGAGATAAGATCTGCCATGCGACTGGTATTATCGCTGCTGTTTGTCTCGGGCATTACTTCTTTAGGCACCAGGCCGTATTTAGTAACAATATCTGCCACACCGGTAAATGTACCTCCGTCACTCAGCGGATTGCGGAACAACCACTCTACCATCTTGTCGTCCATCGGTTTGGTACGGGTATCGATAACCCCTTGCAGGAAAAGGTTTGCTTTTTCCAACTGATCCCAGAAGAAAGAGTAATTCTGTGAAAACTCAAAATCACCCAGACCATATTTGGCTATCGACTTAGCACGCATCACGTTCAAGCCTGTAAAAAGCCAGCAACGACCGGAAGACTTCTGATTGGAAATGCCCTTGGAATTCACTCTCACAGAAAAATAGGTATCCAACCCTTGCAGATTGTCCTGATTCAAAGCCAGTTTGCGAATATCATTATTACCAATGGCATTACGAATGGCTTTGTCGGCAGGCGTGTCCTGATAACTCTGCTTAATCTGGTTCAGCATCTCAGTGCTGATGCCCCCCTGTTCTTGCTGCGCATGCAGCGAAAAGAGACCGGCACCCAAGACAATTACGGATAAAAATCGTTTCATGTAATTTGTTAATTTAATGTTGTAGTTTGTTAGTTTCCAGCAAAAGTAACATCTTTTTTGGAACTAATCCAAATAAAATAGTTTTCTTTGTACCCACATTTTATTAATAAGCAATGAAAAAAATCATTATCAGCATACTGATGGTTGTCATATCCCATCGTTAGCGCCACGGCACAAGAAGTAACGACAATCACACAAGCACCTGATTCGTCCCTGCAAAACATTGTCACCCCTCCCCTTTCAAAAAAAGAACTGCGCCGTCAGAAAGTAGCAAATCGCAATTTCCACTACAATATATTGGGTGGTCCCAGCTATACACCGGACTTCGGCGTACTGATAGGCGGTAGCGCATTGATGACATTCAAAATGAACCCGAGCGACACAACTCAACGGCGTTCAGTGGTTCCGGTAGCCATTGCACTGATGTTCAACGGCGGGTTAAACCTCTTCTCAAAGCCCCAGCTATTCTTTAAGGGCGACCGTTTCCGTATTTTCGGAACATTCAGTTATAAAAACACGCAAGAGAATTTTTATGGCATCGGCTATGAGACCAATAAGAATTATGTGCGTAGCGACACAACCAGCCAGTATCGGTATAGTGGTTTCCAGGTTAACCCGTGGTTCCTGTTCCGTCTGGGTGAAAGCAATTTCTTTGCTGGTCCGCAGATTGACATCAACTATGACAAGATGTTCAAACCAGCCAAACATTTGGTGGACGAACCTGCATATAAAGAAGCCGGTGGAACGGCAGACGGCTACACCAACTTCAGTTCGGGTATAGGTTTCCTGCTTACCTACGACACCCGCGACATACCGGCCAATGCCTACAAAGGCATGTATCTGATTTCCGTGGAATGATGTACCAGAAATTTCTGGGAAGTGACAATAACTTCTACCGCCTGGAATTGGACTATCGTCAGTATAAGACACTCGGCAAAACGCCGGGTGTTGCATGGACAGCACAGAGTAAAAACGTTTTTGGCAACGTACCTTTAAATAAATACGCTCTCCAGCGGTACGCCTTTTGACCTCCGTGGCTACTACATGGGACAGTATCGCGACAAATCATCTCATGTAGTGATGGCTGAATTTCGCCAGATGATAAATACGGACAAAAGCACCTGGATAAAGCGCATGTTGAGTCATGTGGGATACGTAAGCTTGGGGGGGGATGCGGATTTATGGGTCCTAACCCGGGTAAGATAGAAGGAGTTCTTCCTAATCTGGGTGTCGGTTTGCGCATTGAGGTACAACCGCGTATGAATGTCCGTCTCGACCTCGGAAGAAATATGGTGAACAAGCAAAATTTGTTCTACTTTAACATGACTGAAGCATTCTAAAAAAAGAAGCAGGAAAACGTACATTGATGAAAATATTGTCTATATTTGCAAGTAATTGACAAACATTTGCAAACTTAGATTATTTATCATGAAGCAATTTATATCGATATATGCACTGACCTGTGCAATCATTTGCTTTACATTTACCGCTAATGCGCAGGAGATTAGTGACCTCTCCAAACTAAAGCCGGAAGACTATTCCAGGCCTCACTTTACCATCGCTCGACCTCCTGTTTGAGAATGCCAAACAGGCACCTGCCTACGAACTGGCACAAGTGCAGGAACAGATAGAAAGAAAACTCCTGAGTAAAGAGAAGCGAGCAGTCCTCGGTTTCTTCAACCTAAGAGGTAGTTACCAATGGGGAAAGTTTGGGAATGATTATACCTTCACAGATGTATACAACCCTGTCGTATATAATTATGCCACTTCTAAACAAATCAGTTATACGTTGGGAGCTGCTGTTAACATCCCATTAGATGGTCTTTTCGATCTTGGCTCACGCGTCAAACGACAGAGGCTAAGCGTAAAGAGCGCGGAATTGCAAAGGGAAATCAAGTACGAGGAAATGAAAAAGGAAATCGTACAACTTTATGCTACCAGCCGTAGCACAGCTCAATGTGTTGAAACTGCGAGGCAGAAGCCTTAATGCTTGCCAATGTGCAATATGAAATAGCAGAAAAGGATTTCTCTAACGGAGCGATGACATCGGGTGACTTGTCAATAGAAAAAGAGCGCCAGTCTACCGCACAGGAGCGCTTTGAGAATAGCAAATTTGAACTCACAAAAAGCATGATGGTGCTGGAAGTAATTACACGCACGCCCATCATTCAAAACTAATAAAACAAGCTCACAATGGACTATATACTTAATTTTTTCCGTTTCATATATCGCATTAAATGGTGGCTGTTATTGGGTACGGCAATTATCACACTGTTAGCTATATACGCAACACGAAGCATGCAGCGTACTTACAAAGTGGATGCCACTTTATACACAGGTGTTGTATCAGGCTACTCTATTGAAGGAAGTGCCGGAACGACAGATTGGGCAGCAACGCAAAACGCTATGGATAACCTGATAAATATTATCCGTGCGGAAAGTACCCCTGAAAAGAGTATCTTTGCGGCTCTATGCACGTAACCTGATTAACGGCGACCCGAAGAAAGATAATAATTACATTACTGCGGCACACTACAATCAGCTGTACGAGCATGTAAAAAAACAGCCCTCACGGCAAAGAGATACTGGCTTTAATAGACAAAAGCAGTGAGGATAAAACGGTAGAGAATCTTACGAACTATGTGAAACCGGACAAGAATATTATCTCTACGGATTGTTTTACTACACCCATCCGCATTATAGTTTTAATGCTTTGAAAAATATTCATGTATTGCGGAAAGGAAACAGCGACCTGCTTGAAATCAGCTATAGTGCGGACGATCCGGGTATTGCATACAACACGATAGATATCTTATTGACAGAGTTCGTCAACGAATACCAGAATATTCGTTACGGAGAGACAGATAAAGTGATAGAATATTTTAAAAGCGAATTGGCGCGTGTAGGTAAAGAATTACGCCTCAACGAAGATTCACTCACTTTATATAACGTTGAAAAGCGGGTTATCAACTATACCGATGAAACCGGGAGATAGCTGCCATCAACAAAGAGTTTGAATTAAGAGAGCAGGACATACAGTTTGCGTATAACAGTTCTAAAGCGATGCTATCAGAGTTGGAGAAGCAAATGGATGCCAATACACGCCAGTCGCTTAACAACATACAGTTGGTAAATAAGCTGAAAGAAGCCTCTAACCTGACCGGAAAGATTACAGAAATGGAAGCCTTCTCTCAGAACAAAGAAAACAGCAACCAGTCAATACAAGGTTACAGGGATAAACTGTCGAACACCCGTAAAGAGTTGTCAGACATCTCAGACAAATACGTAACACATAAATATACCAAAGAGGGGCTTTCAAAAAATACAATCGTAGAACAATGGCTGGATCAGACACTCATCAACGAAAAGGCTAAAGCAGAATTGGATATTATCCGTAAAAGCCGTAAAGATTTGGACGATAAATACGCGTTCTATGCCCCGGTAGGCTCTACTATCAAGCGTAAAGAGCGTACTATCAACTTTACCGAACAGAATTATCTCTCCATTTTGCGGAGTTACAACGATGCATTGATGCGTAAGAAAAACCTGGAAATGACCTCAGCAACCCTGAAAGTGCTGAACAGTCCGGCATTCCCCTATCACCTCCGCTCCCACTCCCCGCAAGAAAGTAGTTATGGCTGCTTTGCCGGTAGCCTCTTCTTTATTTTAGGATTCTTCCTGTTGATTGAATTGCTTGACCGGACACTGAGAGACAATATACGCACGCGTCGAATAACAGGCTGCAAAGTGTTGGGCAGTTTCCCTAACAGTACCAAGTTGAGGTATCGAAACTACATGAAAGCTTGCAATGCCATTGCTACCAAATACCTGAGTAGTTCGATACTACGTTTCTTTACCAAACGCAATGAAGGAACTCCTTATATAGTAAACTTTCTTAGTACCGAACCGGGAGAAGGAAAAAGTTACCTGTGTGAACAGTTGATGGAATACTGGCAGCAGATAGGGCTGAAAGTCCGCAAACTAACCTATGGAGTAGATTTCGATGCGAATTCACGTGAATTCCTGCTTGCTAAAAGTATCCGCGAATTATACAAACCGAACGGTGAAGATATATTGATTGTAGAATATCCTAATCTTCGGGAGAGTAGCATTCCTAATGATCTACTGCAAGAAGCCAATCTGAATCTGTTGGTGGCACGTGCCAACCGTGGATGGAAGGATGCGGACAAATTATTGATGGACAAACTGAAAAAACAAACAGGCGAAACGCCACTCTACATTTACCTGAATAAGCCGGACGGGAAGTAGTAGAAGAATATACAGGCATCTTGCCTCCTTACACTTTCTTCCGGAAACAAATGTATCGTTTTTCACAGCTCGCATTGACTGAACAACAGATTCGGTCTGGCAGAAAAAAGGCAGAAGACGATGATGATGACAGGGATTAAAGAATACATCATTTTAGGGGCAATTCCACTTGTTATCGTATTGCTTGTCCTGGCACTAAAAAATGCCAGAAAAGCTTTTTATGTGATGTTCGGACTACAATTCATTACCATATTAGCAGGTATGTTTGTAGATATTAAAATGAGTGTGGCAGCCATAGGCGGTATGATTTTAGCTACTGTCCTGCTATTGATTCTATCTACTATGGAAAATGTAGACTGGCATCAAAGTAGAAATCCGATGCTATGGCTGTACTCTATCTGGGCAGGTTATTGCATATTGGAAATAGCTAACCCCAATACTGTATTTGAAGCGTGGGGAATTGCGAATATAAATTATTTTATCTATCCGCTGGTTTGTGCTATCCTGGCTCCTATTGCATTAAAAAACATCAAAAGTATTCAGTGGCTACTGCTAATCTGGTCTGTCTTTATCCTGATTGCCGCTTTCAAAGGGTACTGGCAGAAAAGCCACGGATTCAACAGCCGGGAACTGGAATTCCTCTATGTATATGGCGGAGCTAAAACTCACCTTATTTGGTCGGGAATACGCTTCTTCTCCTGTTTTACAGATGCTGCTAACTTTGGGGTTCACATGGCGTTAGCAATGACTACATTTGGTATTAGTATTTTCTATGTTAAGCGCTTTTGGATGAAGGCCTATTTTGTTATAATTGTTATAGCTGCGACCTATGGAATGTTTATTTCAGGCACTCGTGCAGCCATTGCTATACCGGTAGTTGGTCTTTTTACTTTTTCTCTACTTTCAGGAAGTAGAAAGGGATTAGCTATCGGACTAACCTCTTTAGTGGGTGTTTTGCTTTTCTTCAATGTAACAACTATCGGCGACAGTAACCAGTACATCCGTAAAATGAGATCGGCTTTCCGACCGACAACCGATGCTTCATATCAGGTACGAATGATAAACCGGGAACACATCAAGGAACTAATGGCAAACAAACCTTTCGGTTATGGCATCGGGCTCTCGAAAGGAGAACGGTTTAATCCGAAAGAACGGATGCGTATCCACCGGATTCCTGGCTAATTGCTATTTGGGTGGAAACAGGTATTATAGGACTGATAATCTATCTCTTAATAAATGGAGCACTATTTATATGGTGTTCATGGACACTGATGTTTAAAGTCAAAAATAAACGTCTCAGGGGATTGCTGTCTGCGTGGCTCTGTGCCAGTGCAGGATTCTTCGCTGCTGCTTATGCCAACGACGTGATGCAATACCCTACCGCCATCATTGTCTACACCAGTTTTATCATCTGCCTGACAGGTCCTAATATAGATAAAGAAGAAAGTAAGAACAACCTTAAATCGAAAGCGATATGACAGAGAATCCCTTAATTTCTTTTATCACCATCTGTTATAACGGTCTGGAAGATACCCGTGAACTGGTGAGGTCACTACATCAAACTATCCGGTCAGTGAGCTATGAGATTATTGTGATAGACAATGCGTCTATGCATAACGAAGCCGAAATATTACAAAAAGAGTTTCCTGAAATCACAACCTTACGCAGTCCTTACAATTTAGGATTTTCCGTGGAAATAACCTGGGTATCCATATTGCCCGGGGAAACTATATTTCCTTATAAAATAACGATACATTTATTGAGGAAGACGGACTGCAATACATGATTGAACGCATAGAAAAGTCAGACTGATATTGCCGCCGTATCTCCCAAAATACGTTTTGCTTTTGAGCCCAAACAGATACAATTTGCCGGGTACACACCTCTATCCGCTATCACACTGCGCAATGCGTTGATAGGATTCGGACGGCCGAACGACAAATGCTTCGACTCCCCTGCTCCCACTCCTTACCTTCATGGGGCAGCTATGATGATAAAACGGAAGTGATTGATAAAGTAGGCAACATGCCGGAAATTTATTTTCTATATTATGAAGAAACTGGATTGGTGTACCACAAATGACTAAAGCCGGTTATCGTCTATGGTATGAACCCCGCTGTACGGTATTTCATAAGGAAAGTCAAAGCACCGGGCAAATGAGCGAACTGCGCACATATTATCTGACCCGTAACCGTTTACTGTATGCATGGAGAAATCTGGCGGGAACGAAACGCTTACTTTCCATAGTATATCAGATAGGAATAGCAGCCAATAAAAATATAGCATGCCAAGCTCTGAAAGGACAGTTCGGGTTATCTATCGCCACCCTGAAAGGTGTTTTTGCATTCTTGGTTTTACCCAATAAAATGAAATAAGATGAATCAGGCACTACAAATCATAGACTACGTACTATTTACGCTGCAAGCCTCAGCACTGCCTATCTCTTGTTTTTTGCAATAGCATCAAAGCTAAAACACAGAAAGCAATACTCCGAAACAGAAAAGTGCCATCGTCTTTCTGCAGTTCTTTTCCTGCTTACAAAGAAGACAGGGTCATTGCACAGGCAGTACGCCATTTTCTGCACCAAGAATACCCGGCAGAGTTATACGAAGTCGTTGTTGTATCGGATCACATGCAACCGGAAACAAACGAAGCTCTAAGTAAACTCCCCATCAAGTTACTGAAAGCCGACTATACAGGACAGTTCCAAAGCAAAAGCCCTCTCGTTGGCAATGAAAGCCACCGCAGAAACTCCGTTTGACATGGTAGTTATTATGGATGCGGATAATACCACTTCACCAACGTTTCTGCAAGAACTGAATAAAGCCTATGCTGCCGGTTTGAAAGCTATCCAAGCACACCGCATTGCCAAGAACCTGAATACGGATGTAGCCCCTACTCGATGCAATCAGTGAAGAGATAAACAACTCTATTTTCCGAAGCGGACATGTAGCTGCCGGATTATCGTCAGCGCTCATAGGTTCGGGCATGGCAATAGATGCTGCCTGGTTCCGCACACATGTAGACAAACTACAAACTGCCGGAGAAGATAAAGAAATGGAAGCATTGCTGCTGAAACAAGGCATACACATCGGTTATCTGGAACATGTACGGGTAGAAGATGAAAAGACACAAAAGAAAGAAGCCATCCGTAGCCAACGCAACGCTGGCTGGCAGCCCAGTTCGGTTCATTAAAACATACTTTGCCTGACCTGCTTCCGGCACTGCTGAAAGGGAATATAGACTATGCCGACAAAATCATCCAATGGATGTTGCCACCCCGCATTATATTACCTGGCAGGAATTTTGTTTGTCAGTGCATTGACACTTTTCATCGAGCCATATATAAGTATAAAGGTGGGATTATTCCTTATCCTACTGTGTGCACTCGGCATAGCCATACCGGGATATCTTGCCAACAAAAGACTTCTGAAAGCCCTGTTACAAGCACCGTCTCTGGCACTGATTATGATTGGTAACTTATTTAAACTAAAGGGAGTTAACAAAAAATTTATTCATACAGAACACTATGAAAATAGCCATTGAAGCACAACGCATTTTCCGTACAAATAAGCATGGGATGGATTTCGTTGCTTTGGAAACCATCCGTGAGTTACAGAAAATGGATCATGAGAACGAATACTACATCTTTGTCAGCCCGGGCGAAGACCATTGCCTGCAACCATCAGAGAATGTACATATCATAGAACTGAGTTGCCCTACATACCCACTTTGGGAGCAGGTAGCCCTACCCCGCGCGGTAGCACGTCTGAAACCGGATTTATTGCATTGTACAAGCAATACAGCTCCAATATACTGTTCGGTGCCGTTAGTACTAACCCTACATGACATTATTTATTTGGAAAAGCGACAGTCGTCCAGCAAATCTCTGTATCAGGAGATGGGATGGCATTACCGCCGCTTGGTGGTACCCCGTATCTTACCAAAGTGCAAGAAGATTATTACTGTATCGCACTTTGAATGCCAACGCATCAAAGAAGCCCTGAATCTGCCGGATGAACAAATCACAGCCGTCTATAATGGGTATAGCAATCACTTTGCCATTCATCCCCGACAACTGGAAATAACCCGAAAATACATAGATGCTGACGAATATCTTTTTTTCCTGGGAAATACAGATCCCAAAAAGAACACGCCACGTGTATTAAAAGCGTATCAGCTCTATCTGGCACAATCGGAAAAAAAATTGCCGTTACTCATTGCAGACCTGAAAGAAGATTTTATCGACAGCATTCTGAAAGCCGAACAACTTGAAGAGATCAAACCCTATCTACGCTTTCCCGGGTATATATCCAACAAAGATTTAGCTGCACTCTATACCGGAGCATTCGCTTTTCTATATCCGTCGTTACGCGAGAGTTTCGGAATTCCTATGCTGGAAGCCATGGCATGCGGTACTCCTATTATAGCAGGAAATACTTCTGCCATGCCCGAAGTGGCAGGTGAAGGAGCACTGTTAACCGACCCTTTTCATGCGGAAGATATCGCGGATAAACTACTCAGCTTAGAAAGGGATAAGGCACTGTATGAAAAACAAAAGGCATACGGTCTGGAACGGGTAAAACTATTCTCATGGAGAAAAAGCGCGGAAGCATTGCTGGACATTTATAAACAACAAAAGACACTATGAACATCTGTTTTTACTGTGATTCTATATTCACTTTCGGGGGAGTGCAACGTGTATTGGCTGTTGTAGCTAAGGCACTATCTGCATCACATAAGGTGACGATACTGACTATGGATTCACCGGTACTGAGAGATACAAGCCTTTATGAATTAGAGCAGACAAATATTACTTATCAATATATTAACTATGCCCCATTAAGAATAAACGAATATTTACCTTGTAAAACATATAGCCTGCTTTATAAAAAGATACTTCCACACAATGGACTGACCTCTAATGGATATGCCCAAAGTTCTTTCCCGGCATCCCGGCAGCGATTACTGACAGAAAAGCTGAACGAAGGGAATTATGATATTATTATCGGTGTACATGCCTTTCTCTCCATACGCTTGGCTACCATACGCAGAAAACTAAAAGCAAAAAAGGTTATAGGGATGCACAACTCTTACCAGGCATTTTTTGAGAATCATCCGGCCTATTTAGAAGGTTTAAAAAGTCACTTTATCCACCAAATGAAAAAGCTGACGAAGTAGTTGTTCTGACACATACCGATGCTCTACTATACAAGGAGAAACTACAACTATCTCCAACTGTTATTTACAATCCGCGACAATCATTCCACGAGGGACGCAGCAATCCGGACGCAAAGAAGTTCCTTGCTATTGGACGAATGTCACCTCGTCACAAAGGGTTTGATATCCTGATCGAAGGATTTCTATCTTTGCACAGCGCAATCCGGACTGGACTCTTGACATAGTAGGCGAAGGACCGGAAGAGACAATGTTGCGGGAACTGATTGTCCGGCATAATCTGAACGAACGTATCAAGCTGCACCCATTTACCAAAGATGTACAAGCATATTATGCAGCAGCAAGCGTCTATGTACTTAGTTCACGCTGGGAAGGCTTCGGATTAGTACTGACAGAAGCTATGGCGCACGGATTACCCATTATAAGTTCGGACATTCCTACCAGTAGAGAACTGTTAGCAAACTCTCATCACGCCGTATTATTCAAATCGGAAGATCCAAAAGACCTGGCAAACAAATTACAGCTAATGAGTGAAAACAGTGAATTGGAGCGTATGGGTAACGAAGCACTTGAAACAATCGGAACACTTTAGCATAGAAACGGCAGTGAAAGAGTGGGATAATATTTTTAAATAACACAGACAATGAGCAATATCAAACAGCAACTGTTCTCAGGAGTATTTTACACTGCCCTGGCCAAATATTCCGGTATCATCATTTCATTGGTGGTAACAGGGGTATTGTCCCGCCTCTTATCACCGGGACGACTTCGGAATAGTAGCCATCGCCACGGTAATTATTGCTTTTTTCAGCATATTTACCGATGTAGGTTTGTCCCCGGCCATTGTACAACATAAGAGATTAACAGAGAAAGACTTATCCGGTATATTTGCCTTCACCATCTGGATGGGGGCAGGTATTGCGCTACTGTTTTTCGCTGCATCGTGGCCCATTGCTTCTTATTATCACAGTCCGGTGTTACGTCCGCTCTGTCAATTACTGGCCACTGAATCTTTTTTTTGCATCAGCCAATATTGTTCCGAACGCACTCTTCTACAAAAACAAAGAGTTCCGATTTATTGCCATTCGTAGCTTCGTGATACAAGTTACGGGCGGAGCAGTAGCTGTGATTGCAGCCCTGTCGGGAGCCGGTCTTTATGCACTTATTATAAATCCGATATTCTCCAGCATACTGATCTTTGCTATTTCATACCAACGCTACCCCGCAACGACTACGACTGACCTCTGGTATAAGTGCCATCCGCCCCATTTTTGGATATTCGGCTTACCAGTTCTTATTTAATGTCATCAATTACTTCAGCAGGAACCTGGATAAACTTTTGATTGGGAAGTATATGGGTATGTCCCCATTGGGGTATTATGAGAAATCATACAGGTTGATGATGTTGCCGTTACAAAACATTACGCAGGTCATTACTCCGGTGATGCATCCTATCTTCAGCGATTACCAAAACGAACCCGAACGACTTGCCACCGCATACGAACGCATTGTACGTTTTCCTCGCTTTCATTGGTTTTCCGCTGAGCGTATTCTTGTGTTTTTGGCGCAAAGGAAAATTACGCTGATTATTTTTGGCGGTCAGTGGATGGCTTCTGTTCCGGTATTTCAGATTCTCTCTCTATCAGTAGGAATACAAATTATACTTTCATCTTCGGTTCCATGTTTCAGGCAGCAGGGGACACTAAGAGCCTGTTTGTATGCGGACTTTTTTCTGCCATCGTCAGCGTCAGTGGTATGCTCATTGGTATTTTCTGGTTTAAAACTTTGGAGGCTGTAGCTGCTTGTATATGTGTAGCATTCACTCTGGGGTTTATTCAAAGCTATTGGATGATGTACCGGGTGACACTGAAACGCAGCCTAAGACCTTTTGCCAAACAATTATTATCGCCATTGTTTGTTGCGGCATCCTGGCCATTATCCTCTATCCTGTATCAGAACTGACCATCAATCTAACCTGATACTATCGTTAGCTCTGAAAGGCATATTGTTTTAGTAGTAGTAGGCGGGTATATCCAGTTATCCCACGAATATAACCTGATAGGAAAAATTAAAAACGATCATTAAACGAAATAAATAAAGACTATGCAACTCAGTCCCCTGACATCCCAAGGAATAAACTTTTGCAGAACCGTACTCTGTATGCAAATCGTATTCTTTCATATGGCAACCACTGCCTCCGATAGCACAAGAGGAATTGGCTGACGGAACAATATACGGACAAATTATTAAATTTATCACCATGATAAATAATCTGGCTGTACCGATGTTCTATGCTATATCAGGTTATTTATTTGCATTGTCGTATCAGGCTACCCTGGCAAAACTATGCCAAACAGATAAAAAAGAAAACTATACGACTTGTACAGCCTATATTGCTCTGGACTTCTCTTCTTTATAGTATTATATTACACTGCACAATCATCACCTTCTACTGCCCATCTTTTTTCGGGTGCAAATAAATTAATAGCTGCTTACGACTGGACAGATGTTCTTGATGCTTATGTCGGTATGAAAGGCGGATTTCCATTTGCCGGACAATATTGGTTTCTGAGAACCTCTTCGTCATGTGCCTCATTTTTCCAATCATAGCATGGTCTTTAAGCACACACGCTTCACCGGATTCATCCTATTGTGTATGGGGTGTTTCGCACTACGATTTGTAAACCAATTTATTGCTGATACTATTTTCTTTTTCTCCATAGGTACCTATTTGGCAGCAGACAACAGAATAATCAGGTTTGTTTCAAACAGAACTATGCTTTTTGCAGCATTATTTATTTTATTCACTATCGTGGCATTTATTGGTTATACAACTTCTCTTTAGGATGGCTATACCAGTGTACATTCTACATATTCATTCTGACAGGATTTGTCACCATTGGGAAAAGGCGTATCAAAATTACTAAGTAAAGGATATGGCAATAAAGTTTTATTTTTATCAGGGGGAAGTTATTTCATTTTCCTGATTCACTTACAACTCCTTATGCTTTTAAAACGGGTAGCATATAAAGTATTGCACGTACACTCCGCTATCGAAGTTCTGATACTTTTCTTCGTTGTTCCTACGGTTGTTATCATACTTTCGTATTTACTCTATTTCGCTTTGAGAAAAGGAACTCCGGGGTTACTAAACGTAATAAACCGGGAAAACAGGTCTATTCTCTGCAAATCTCTAATAAAAACAAGCAATTATGAAAGCACTATTCCTCCTGTTCCACGGTTTTGAAGAGGCAAACGGTATCAGTAAAAAGATACGTTATCAGATAAAAGCGCTGAAAGAGTGTGGCGTGGATGTACGTACCTGCTACTATAATGTAGATGCAGATGGAAGCCGGAAATGGATGGTTGACCACAGAAGTGATTGCTAACTTCGGGACAGGAACTTGGGCTAAAATAAAAAAGAGATTCAGCTTCGGAGCTATAAGCCGATATGTTGAAAGAGAACAAATCGAGTTTGTGTATATCCGCTCGTTCCATAATGCCAACCCTTTCACACTCCATTTGGTGAAAAGGCTTAAACGTCAAGGCGCAAAAGTTGTCATGGAGATCCCGACCTATCCGTATGACCAGGAATATGTAACTCCACGTATGAAAATGGATCTATTGATAGACAAAATATGGAGAAGTAAGCTGGCACGCCAACTGGAAGCAATTATCACATTCTCAAATTTCGATGAGATATTCGGAGTACGCACCTTATGTATTTCAATGGAATAGATTTTGAAATCAATTCCGTTAAAACAACATATCAATGACATCAGCAAAGAGTTGCACTTAATAGGTGTAGCAGAAATCCACTATTGGCATGGATTTGACCGTCTGCTTCAAGGGTTGGCTGCTTACTACCGTACCAATCCTGAATACAAAGTCTACTTTCACATAGTGGGTAATCCGAGCGGAGAACGTGAACGACAGGAAATATATACTCCTATCCGGGAATATGGGTTAGAGTCCTATGTTATTCTTCACGGAGCCAGACATGGTGTGGAAACTGGATGCTTTGTTCGAACAAGCAGACTTCGCCATTGGCAGCCTGGGACGCCATCGAAGTGGAATTACCTCAGATAAAAAAATTAAAGAACAGGGAATATGCAGCCCGTGGACTGGCTTTTATCTACTCGGAAACTGATGACGATTTTGAACATGCCTCCTATATACTGAAAGCTCCTGCTGACGAATCGGCTATAGATATTGAAACAATCAATCAATTCTGCCGGCATCAAACGTTATCTCCTCAGGATATTCGCAGTTTCCATAGCACATTTATCATGGAAGGAACAGATGCAAATGGTGCTGCAAAGCTCAAATACAGCCAAGTACCCCTATGAAAATAGCCTATTGCCTCCCCTCTCTCTATATACCGGGGGGCATGGAACGGGTATTGACTATCAAAGCAAATTACTTCGACTGACAAACTGGGCTATGATGTCACGTTAATATTGACAGATGGAAAAGACAAAGAACCATTCTATAAGCTGTCTCCCAAGGTACATATTATCCAGCTGGATGTCAATTTTGAAGCATTATGGATCAACCTTTACATAAAAAGGTTCTTATTTATCTTCAAAAACAACGCATATACAAACTGAAACTAAAAGAAGCATTGATGCAATTACAACCTGATATTACAGTATCTATGCTTCGTCGTGAGATAAATTTTATCACGTCCATACATGATGGAAGTATCAAGATAGAGAACTCCATGTCAACAAAGACAACTACCGTGACCTGAATGAGGAAGGAAAAAACGCGAACATTCTAAAACGCATACTGTCAGGGTTCTGGATGTGGCAACTAAACCGGGGCACTCAGGAAATTGAATCGTTTTGTGATACTCACCCATGAAGACAGGGAGAAACTGGAAATACCTGAACAATACAGCTGTTATCCCCAATCCTCTCCCTTTTTTCCCGGATGAAAAATCAGAATGCAATGCGAAAGAGGTATTGCCGTAGGGCGATATACTTATCAAAAAGGATTCGACTTGCTAATTGAAGCCTGGAAGATAATAAGTAAGCACCATCCTGACTGGAACTTACGAATTTATGGCGGTGGTGACCGAAGTGAATTTATTCCGCCTAAAAGAAAAATACAACCTAACTTCGCTTCATCTTGAAGAACAAACGTCAAATATTACGGAACAATATTGTAAAAGTTCTATTTTTTGTTTTATCTTCACGCTATGAAGGATTTGGTATGGTAATTACCGAAGCAATGGCATGTGGAGTTCCCCCCGTTTCGTTTGCCTGTCCGTGTGGTCCTCGTGACATTATACGTGACGGCGAGGATGGTTTCCCTGGTAGAAAACGGTGATATACGTGAACTGGCAGACAAGATAACCTACCTCATAGAACAAGAGGAAGAAAGAAAAACAATGGGTATCCGGGCACGCGCCAATGTGGAACGATTTCACATAGAAAGAGTGGCAGAACAATGGAAGGATTATTTGAATCGACTATAAAGAAGAGGATATAAAGATGAAGTGCTATAAGAAATATCTGACTATCTATGGAAAACCTTTTAACGAGGTACCACAAGAGACCATAAACCAAATTCGCGCTAAATTGCGGAAACTGCAAAGCGATACCTCCGTTGGTTACGGTTTCGCTCATCGGATATAATGAAGAAAAACACATTCCTGCCTGCCTTTGGTCTTTAAGCGATATGCAATGCCGCTATCCGGTAGAAATCATCGGAGTGGATAATGACTCTAAAGATCTTACCGCCAAAGTATATGAGACATTAGGTATTCCATATTATACCGAATATCAACACAGTTGCGGACATGCCCGTCTTTGCGGACTAAACCATGCCAGAGGAAAATATCACATTAATATTGATTCGGATACACTATACCCCGCCACGCTATGTAGGAAACTATGGTAGAAGCTTTAGAGAAGCCGGAGTTGTGGCGGTCAGTTCGTTGTGGAGTTATTTCCCTGATGAAAACCACTCTGCAACCGGGATTTGGTTTTACGAAGCAGCCCGGGATATGCAACCTATGGCTACAATCCTTTAAACGCCCGGAACTAAGTGTACGGGGGCTGGTTTTTGCTTACCAAACAGACTACGCCCGCCAGGTAGGCATACGCACAGATATAAAAAGAGGAGAAGACGGTTCGTTGGCACTTGCCTGAAGCCTTTCGGTAAAATCACTTTTATACGGAAAACGGCGTGCACGTGCAAAACAGGATACGGTACGGTAGGTTCCTCACTTTTTGCCAGCTTCAAGGAAAGAGCGACTAAGGCAGCCAGAGGATTTACCGGATTATTCAGAGGTAAAACACACTATCAGGATACGGATGACAATCTAATATAAAACGATCATAAACATAAACAAACAACAATGAACATTATTCTGACCTTTTTCTGGATTGGCCTTATTCATCGTATTCTACACTTATGTAGGGTATGGTATTTTGTTGTACTTGCTTGTAAAACTAAAGGAACGCTTCCGAAAACCATTAAGGGTGGAACTACCACCGGACAGCGAACTTCCGGAAGTCACTCTTTTTATTACAGCCTTCAACGAAGAAGATGTTGTAGACGAAAAAATGCGCAACTGCCTTTCATTAGACTATCCGGCAGAAAAGCTTCACATCGTCTGGACAACCGATGGAAGCAACGACCACACAAATGATCGGTTGACACAATGGACAGAAGCAACTGTCTACTTCCAACCTTTAAGACAAGGCAAAACAGCAGCCATGACACGGGGAATGGAATACATCACTACGCCAATCGTTGTATTTACAGATGCCAATACGATGCTGAACAAAGAGGCTATTCGGGAAATAGTACTTGCTTTCCAGAATCCGAAAGTGGGTTGTGTTGCCGGTGAAAAACGTATTGCCGTACAAACCAAAGGCGGTGCTGCCGCCGGTGGTGAAGGACTATACTGGAAATATGAGTCAGCATTAAAAGACCTCGATGCACGGTTATACTCGTCTGTTGGTGCTGCCCGGCGAGTTGTTTGCTGTCCGCCGGGAACTGTTCATGAAAATGGAGCCCGATACATTGCTGGACGATTTCATCCTTTCTATGCGCATCACAATGAAAGGTTATACCATAGCCTATTGTAAAGAAGCTTATGCCATTGAAAGTGGCTCGGCAAGCATGCAGGAAGAAGAAAAAACGCAAAGTCGGATTGCAGCAGGCGGTCTTCAATCTATTTGGCGACTCCGGGAGTTATTGAATCCATTCCGGTATGGCGTACTTAATTTCCAATATGTATCTCATCGTGTACTCCGATGGTCACTAACTCCTATCCTCTTGTTTTTATTATTGCCATTGAATATTATTTTGTTATTCATGGGGGCATCTCAATCGTATACGGAACAATATTAACCTTGCAGATACTATTTTATCTGACAGGTCTCTGGGGCTACATTTATCTGCAAAACAGATAAAAAGCAAACTATTTTTCATTCCCTACTATTTTCTTTTTATGACTTTAACGTGATAAAAAGCGTAACTATTTACTTAAAAAGAAAGGGACAGGAGTTATGGGAGAAAGCCAAAAGACAGAAGTAATATTAAATCTGTTAAAACAAACAAATGAAAAGAACTTTACATGACGCAAATCATGCCGAAAAAGATATTGCAGATAACTTCTGACACATTGATCCTTGTAGACAAATGTGGAATGTGTGTAGATATTGACACCCACAGTAACCTTTGGTTCCTACAGGAAGATAAACTATTGGGTAACAACTTATTTGAGTTATTACCGGTCCATACATTACAGAAATTACTACCTGAATTCCAAAAAGTAATTGATGAACAGGCAGGTCAGTAGTAAAAACTATAAGTTAACTATCGGAGACGAAACATATTACTTCAAATGTATCATGCAGGCCGTTCGAAGGTATGGTGCTTTGCCAGTATCGTGATATTACTACTGCCCGCAAACAATGTGAAGCTTCAATTAGAGCGGACAAATTCAACGAATTAAAAAGAGATACAAAAAGCAGCACAAATCGGTCAATGGAAGTTACAGTACATCTAAAAAGATTATGTATTACCAGGGATATACCGACATTATGTTTACAGAATCATCAAAGAGATAAAATTGGATGATTATCTGGCTCATATATTAACTGAAGATCAAAATGCTTTCAAAGAATGGCTGCAAAGAATGAAAAGCAATTCACAACAGATACCATTGAATACCGTCTTTCATTAGGGGGTATCGTATATTATATCCGGCTGCAAAGTTATTTCCGGGAAGAGATGCCGGACGGAGATGTTCTTATTGAAGGCTATATCCAGAATATTACAGATATCCAGCGCCGTAGAAATGACGTCAATACATTGACCCATGCCATCAACAATGCAAAAGAAAGCATTTTTGCTGCCCAAAAAGACGGCACTCTTATCTTTGCCAATAAACAGTTAAAAAGAACCATCATATTTCCGAAAAAGCAGAAATATCTCAAATGAAAGTCTATGAGATTGTAGCGGATATGAAGACAGAAGAAGACTGGAAAGAGCGTTGCAATATGATAAAAGACAATGACAGTTCAGAGTTCCTGGCTTTTCACCCCTCTAAAATAGATAAAAATGCACTGGCTTTTGAAGGACAATATACAGTATCACTACGGATGATAATGAAAAAACATTCTGGTCATTTACTCACGATATATCCGACCGTATCCGTTACGAGTCAGAGATTAAACGGCTTAACCAGATCATGGATACTACAATGAAAAATATCCCTGCCGGAATTGTGGTGAAGGATGTTGAGAATGATTTCCGTTATGTATATCGAAACCGGGAATCGTATAGCCGGGAACTTCGTAGCGGCAATATAATCGGAGTAACAGACTTCGATTATTACCCTCAAGAGATTGCTTTACAGAAGCGCAAGGAAGATATGGAAATTGCGCTACTAAAAAAGGTATGCACTGGGTAACTGAAGGAAAAGATAAAAACGGTCAGCAGCTGATTTGGACAAACAGAAGATTATGGTGGAAAGTGAAGACTTCTCCCCCATCATTGTCAGTATCGAATGGGACATAACCAGCTGGAACTTATGAAACGTGAATAATGATCGCCAAGAGAAAGCTGAAACATCCGATAAACTTAAATCGGCCTTCCTGGCAAACATGAGCCACGAATACGCACGCCTCTTAATGCCATTGTTGGTTTTTCACGTATCATAGCCGAGAGCGACGATGCCGGAGAACGCCATGAATACTACGAGATTGTTGAAGCCAATAACGAAAGATTATTGCAAACTGATTTAACGAGATATTGGATTTATCGAAAATAGAATCCGGCATAGTAGATTTCACAATCGGTACTGTCAACCTCAACCGGTTATGCAAAGACGTATACGATGCGCATGTCTTCCGTTGTCCGCAAGGGTACAATTAATTTCGGAAACCTGTCGGATGAAGAACTGAACATAGACTCTGATAACAATCGGCTTTTCCAGGTCTTCTCCAATCTGATAGGAAATGCTTTTAAGTTACAAGCGAGGGCAGTGTCAGCTATGGATTTAAGCGGGAGGATGATGTCGTTAAATTCCATGTAACAGATACAGGTATTGGCATTGAGACAGAAAAACTTCCCAAAATATTCGAGCGTTTTGCAAAGCTCAACAATTTTGCGCAAGGTACAGGGTTGGGTATGTCAATCTGCAAGACAATTCTTGAACGGCTCGGTGGAACTATTTTCTGTAACTTCAGAATTTGGCAAGGGGACCACTTTTACTTTCACCCTACCCTACAATACAAGCGGAAGCACTACTGAACGCATTTCTATGCCGGAGAACAAGCTCAAGAGAATGAGCATGCTCAACCTCAACCTGCTGCCGCTAAGGCTAAAGACGAAATCACGATTCTGATTGCCGAAGATACGGACAGTAATTATGATTTATTGAAAGCTATCTTAGGCAAAATATATAAGTTGGTACGTGCGCACGATGGTATGGAAGCTGTTACCATGTTCGATGAAGTTAAACCCGACCTGATTCTCATGGATATCAAAATGCCCAACCTCGATGGTTTGGAAGCAACCCGGATCATCAGGGAAACTATCGCCGGATGTACCTATCATTGCCCAAAGTGGCATATGCTTACGATCACGACAGAAGAGCTGCCGAGGAAGCTGGATGCAATGATTTCCTGTCGAAACCGATTTCACAGACCAAGATAAAAGACATGATTACCAAATGGTTAAACCTATAAATATTTAATTAAAGTGGGGAAAAAAGCTGTATTCAAATTATTCTACTGTATATCTATCGTTTTGACTTTTGTTCTGGCAGGTTTCACACTTGCCGGGACATTTGCTTCCAATACACCACCCGGCCATAACTTTATGATTGCATTCCTGGGACTGGCACTCCCTGTTTTATTACTAATCAACTTAGCAGTAGCAATCTACTGGACTATCCGTTGGAAATATTGGGTCATTGTTCCTTTAATAGCAATTTTAGGCAATTGGGGGTATCTTAGCAGAATAATTCAGCTTTCCTTCTCCGTAGAAAAGCCACAAAAAGAAACCCTGAAAATAGCAACTTACAACGTCGATAGTTTCGGGAATGAACAAACAGGGTACTCATGTAAGCAAATAGCGTCTTATCTAAAAGAGCAGAGGGTAGATATCATCTGTTTTCAAGAGTTCGACATAACCAATACTTTACGGAAGACAGTATCAGGAAGGTCTTAGAAGACTGGCATTATCAGGTGGTTCCGCAATCTCCGGATAGTTTTGCCTATACTGCAAATAGCCCTGTTTAGCAAATATCCTGTGAAGGATACTAACTGATTACTTATCTTAATTCTAAGAATTGTAGTATGTGGTGTGATATAGATGTGAATGGTCACTTGATTCGTGTATTCAATAACCATTTGCAGACAACAGAAGTCAGCCAAAATAAAAAGAAACTGGAAAAAGAACTTCAACTGAATACTCTTCGGGACAGGAAAAAGCTGTTGTGCATTTATTAAATGGTTTACAAGAAACTTGTAAAACGGGCCGGACAAGCAGAAAACATTGCAAAGACTGATAAATGCCAGCCCGCATCCATTATTGGTATGCGGAGACTTTAACTCTCTTCCTTCGTCATACACCTATCACACCGTGAAAGGAAATAAACTACAAGATGGTTTCCAAACCTGCGGACATGGCTATATGTACACGTCCGTTATTTTAAACGCTTACTGAGAATTGACTACATTCTCCATTCCAATGAATTTAAAGGAGTCGGATATTTCTCTCCTACATGGATTATAGCGACCATATCCTGTAATTATGGAAGTAGAACTTTAGAGCATATCAAGTTCCATACTTTATCTGCATTAGTCCCTGTTTGCAACTGCAAAAGTATGCTTCTTTAAGTGGTCGGCTTGCATGCCGACAATAGTCGCATTGCAACACGACAATGGTCGGCATGCAGGTCGACAATGGTCGCGTTGCAAGCCGACCACTTAAAGAACGAAATTTAAATCAGTTACAAACGGGAACTAAATCACTTAAAATGCGGGACTTTAGTAGTTAGAGTCCGTATATGAAACTCAATATAAAGTTGCTCATGCTATTCAAAAAAAATACCCGGATGTACGTAATCCGTACATCCGGGTAAAATCAATCTTTTAATAGAAGCTCGTTACTATTTCACTTCTGCTAATGAGTTTTCTACATAAGTAAACTTACCTTTTTCCTTCACTTCATATTTGATAGTCCAAGATGTAGTAGCCGAACCATCATAGATAAAGAAATTCACAGGTATAAATTACATTCACACCTTCTGCTGGTTCAGCAATTAGGATATTTAGCTTCCAATCCAGAACAAATGCTTCCGGCAAACGCTCTTGCATTAACTTCTTCAAATCATCATCACTCTTCTCTCCATATACCGTAACATTTTGAGCTCTCCACGCTGAAGGACGGAAATCAAAGTTATTGTTATAAGCCGAACCACCATAGTAATAGTCGTTATTACCAAAAGAAGTTACATATTCAGCACCTTTATTATCCTTCACCCAATTTGTTATAATCTGATAGAAATCAGAAGTAGGTTGATCTCCTTTCGCCTTCAATGTCACAGTTGTACTTGGGTCAAACATCCATTTAGATCCGTCAAATGCATACTGACGAGTTATCTGATCTTTCTGTACCATTGAGCTAATTCTGACGAATAAATATATTCCTTAGTTTGCGCACTAAAAGTCTTATCAGGATTGAGATATCTATAAATAATTACTTTGCTGTTTCATCCAACGGATAAGGAACTACACTACTTAAATAGGCAGGGAAGTAATCTTTAGGTTTAACCGTAATACTAAAACACATATCTGTAGCCGGTTTTCCCATCTCTGTATAATCTTCTACCTCAGGGCAAAAAGCTACATTCGTTGTTTCATTCTTCCAATCACTCCAGACTCCATCTTTTTTGCATTCAAATAACTTAAATGCCGGAGTTGTAGCAACAATCTTAGGATCTCTTTACCTACAATTATATTATCAATCTGATAAGTAGTTGTTTAATTATTAACGCCATCACCTTCATATTTGAAAGCAATCCGAATAGTCTGACCAGCATATTCACTTAAAGATGCTTTTCCTGCCGTCGCCATTTTTGAATATCCCTTCTCTTGCTTTGGAAAAGTAAAATTAGACGTTATATTCTTCCAATTCGCTTTATCTACATTTTCACCATCAAAATCAGTTGATACTAACACTGAAAGACAATCAGCATTCCAGTTTCCCACAGCAACATCAAAAGCGAAATTCTTATCAGCACTCTCAATCTTTACATCTGGAGTCACTAACCATGCTTCACCTTACCTTCGGCTTTATAAGCAGTATATTGCACATATTTACTACCTCCATATTCAGTAATTTTCCACTGATTATCTCCTGTAGTCTTTATAAACCAATTTTTCAATCTCTCAAGTGGATCATCGGTTTTATCAGCTTCAAAATCGTATAAAAATGAAAGTTCTTCTGCCGCTTGTGGTAACTGCTTTTCATTATATCTATATGATACCATCATGATATCCCCCTTCTTGGGATCAGCATACTTTACATTCAAAATTTTAGAAATGATATCCTGTTCAGTAGTTGGAGTCAAATACGGAGCAAAATAACCATCTCCATAAAATGTTTTATAATCCGCATTAGTGTTTCCTAAATCTACATACTTAATATTAGTATATGTTTTTAAAACATCCGAAGTGCCATAGGACTTTCAAAGTAACCCTCACCACCGATGTAGGACTCGCTGTATAATATTTTTCAGCTAACCATGCAGGAAACAACTCATCTGCTTCTTCTATTGTAGCAAAATATCCATATTCCTGTGATTGCTTCCTTTCTCAAAAGTCTTATAATCC
>JARCFY010000244.1:0-46130 GCA_029233225.1 Lepidodactylus listeri | reverse complement strand
AAAAGCTTCTATGTTATATAAAATAAATACGTAAATGTGAAAAGGATATAAAACAAAAGGGGTTTTGGCGATTCGATATGATAGAAAAAGAAAGCCTGTTTACGTTTTTTAAGAGCAAATATTATGCTGTTGAACATAAAATAGACTTATTTGCTAACAGATTGTTATATTTGGAAGGTTTTTTATATAAATGATTGTCCATTTCATATTTCTTAATATATTTGCACTTTGTTAGAGTAAAGAAACAATTAATGTAAAGTTAAACTTTAAGAGAGAATTTATGAAAAGAAAATTAATGCTGTTATTGACTTGCCTTTTTGTAGGTATAAGTCTAGTAACTGCCCAAACCCAGAAGGTAACAGGTGTTGTTATTTCTGAAGAAGATGGGCAACCAGTTGTTGGAGCCTCTGTTTTAGTAAAAGGTACTACTGTTGGTACCATTACTGATATAGATGGTAAATTTACTTTGCCAAGCGTACCAAGTTCTGCAAAGACTCTGCAAGTCTCATACATCGGTATGCAAACTGCTGAAGTACCTATTAGCCCGAATGTAAAAGTTATATTGAAGACTGATGCTGAAGTATTGGACGAAGTAGTTGTTACAGCTATGGGTATTTCTAAAGAGAAAAAAGCGTTAGGATATGCTGTACAGGATGTAAAAGGTGATAAACTGACACAAGCTGCAAACAGTAGCTTATCAAGTGCTCTGCAGGGAAAAGTTTCTGGTGTGGAAATTTCTCCATCTTCAGGTATGCCAGGTGCTTCTTCCAAGATGACTATTCGTGGTTCACGTTCTTTCACTGGTGATAATACGCCACTCTATGTAGTAGACGGCATGCCTATTAGTTCATCTACTGACTTGGATACTTTCAACTCAGTAACAGGGTCTGACTATGCCAATCGTGCTGTAGATATTGATCCGAATGATATTGAAAGTGTTAATATATTGAAGGGACAAGCTGCTTCTGCTCTTTATGGTATGCGTGCATCAAATGGTGTTATTATTATCACAACAAAAAGCGGAAAGGGTGCTCGGAAAGGTAAACCTGAAATTACTGTAAATACAGGTGTATCATTTGATAAAGTATCTACTATGCCTGATTTCCAGAAAGAATTTGCACAAGGATATAAGGGCGCATATGATCCTGGAGATTCACGTTCTTGGGGACCAAAAATATCCGAATTAGCAAATGATCCGAAATATGGTGGTAATACGGACAATTCTTTTACTCAGAAATATGGAAAAAAAGAAGGACAGTACTATGTACAACAACGTGCCAACGCAGGTTTAGATCCTTGGGCCACGCCACGCACATATAATAATGCAAAAAACTTCTTTGATACCGGAGTCACCTGGAACAATAGCGTAAATGTAGCTCAGAGTCTTGATAAGGGTAGCTATGCATTTTCTTTAGGAAGTACCACATCCAATGGTATTGTACCTTCTACGGGATTGAATCGATATAATGCGAAATTAACTGCTCAGACGCAATTAAACAAGAATTGGTCTACCGGATTTAATGGAAACTTTGTGTACTCCAAAATTAAAAAACAAACGGGTGCGAACAATGGTATCATGGCTACTGTATATGGCGCTCCCTCAAGTTATGACTTGAATGGTATACCTTCTTACTATGAAGGTAATCCAACTAAACAAAACACTTACCGTTCTACTGGTGGTTTTGATGCTGCCAACTGGGCTGTGGAAAACAACTCCTTTAAAGAACGCACCCAACGTTTCTTTGGAAATGCTTTTGCACAGTATGAAACAGATTTTGGAACTGAAAACCACAAATTAACTGCCAAATATCAATTAGGTACTGATGCATATACTACTAATTATACCGATACTTGGGGATATGGACACTCTAACGGAACTGGTAGCGTGGAAGAACAGAGTGTAACGAACATTGAAATGAACTCATTATTGACTGTTACATACGATTGGAAAATTACTCCTGAATTGGATTTGAATGTATTATATGGTAATGAGTTAGTTGATAATGCCAGCAAATATAAACGTAGCTTAGGTAGCAATTTCAATTTTCCGGGATGGAATCATATGGCAAATAGCTCTATTTATTCTTCTACAGGAACATATCACCGTGAGCGTACAGTAGGTAATTTCGCCAATGTATCGTTATCATATCGCAATATGTTGTATTTGAATGGAACTGTACGTAACGACATTGTTTCATCTATGCCGCGTAATAATCGTTCTTTTACTTATCCTTCAGTATCATTAGGTTTCATATTCACAGAATTGGAGCCATTGAAGAACGATGTTCTGACTTATGGTAAGTACGTGCTTCTTATGCAGAAGTAGGACAAGCCGGTACATATTATCCATCTTATTATTGGACACCACTTTACGGAGGAGGTTTCTCTTCTGGTGTTCCTATTCAGTATCCGATTGGGTCAATCAATGCTTATGTACCTTATTATAAGATATACGACCCAGCTTTGAAACCACAGAATACAAAATCATATGAAATCGGTGCTGATTTGGCATTTTGGAATGGAAAAGTTTCTTTAAGCTATACATATTCTCGTCAAAATGTTAAAGACCAAATTTTTGAAGTGCCTTTGGCTACTTCCACTGGGTATAGTGAATTAATAACCAATGGTGGATCTGTACATACTAATTCTCACGAAATTACTTTAAGCGTAAATCCGATCAAAACAAAGAACTTTAATTGGGACTTTGCATTTAACTTCTCTAAAATCGACAATTATGTTGATAAGTTGGCTCCAGGCGTTACAAGTATTATGTTAGGAGGTTTTGTTGATCCTCAGGTACGTTTGAGTGCAGGTGATAAATTCCCAGTAATTTATGGAACAAGTTACCAACGCAATGAAAATGGTGATATTATTGTAGATGAAAATGGTTTGCCTGTTTTGGGTGAAAACAGAGTTTTAGGTAATGTGTCTCCCGATTTCAGATTAGGTTTCAACACGACTTTCGAATTCTACAAATTCCGTCTTTCCGCAGTACTCGATTGGAAACAAGGAGGATGTATGTATGCAGGAACGGTTTCAACACTCGATTATTATGGTGTTACTAAGAAATCGGCTAAATTCCGTAATTCAGAATCATTCCTTTTCGAAAAGCCTGCAGTGAAGCAGCTGGCTGATGGAAGCTACGTTCCAAACGATATTAGAATCAGTGGTAAAGATGCTTATGGTTATTTCGATAGATTAAGTACTATTTCAGAAGCTGGAGTATTCGAATCTTCTTTCCTGAAATTACGCGAAATTGCTTTGAGTTATCCGGTATTAGATAAATCTTATCTGGGTATTACTGTCAATGTCTTTGCACGTAACTTGTTACTTTGGTCTGAAATGGATAATGGCATTGATCCCGAATCATCACAGGGAAACAACAATATGGCAGGTGCTTTTGAGCGTTTTTCTCTTCCGGGAACATCCAGCTACGGTTTTGGTATAACAGTTAAATTCTAAAAAGGACAAAAAATGAAATCAATATTGAATATATCTAAAGGTATTTTGTCTGTGGCGCTGGTTTCCGTTACGTTTGCTTCCTGTTCGGAAGATGTAATGGATCGTATCAATGAAGACAAAGACCATACAACAGCTGTTCCTGCCAAATTTATTTTGGCAGATGTAATTACATCCACTGCATTCAGCAATATAGGTGGCGACTTTAATACTTATTTTTCTACTTATGTAGAGCATATGGTTGGGGTTGATAACCAGTTGGCGAATGCGGAAACACGTAATGGTGAACCGTCAGCTTCTTCTACATTTAACAATGTATGGGGAAATGTCTATTCCACATTAAAAAATGCTCGTATTGCGATTAATATCAGTTCGGACGAATTGGCTGCTAATTATACAACTAAGGGTATTGCTGAAGTATTGGCGGCTATTAATAGTGGATTGATTGCTGACGCTTTTGGTGACACACCTTTTAGTCAAGCAGCACTCCCGGAATTAGTTAGTGGACAACCACAGTTTTTAACTCCCGAACTGGATAAGCAAGAAAAAATCTATGCTACTATCATGGAGTATTTAGATGCAGCGATTGTGGATTTACCTCAAGGAGATAAATCAAGCTCTATCGGTAGCTATGATTTTGTCTACAATGGAGATAAAAAAGCATGGTTGAAGTTAGCGTACGGCTTGAAGGCACGTTATACAATGCACCTTTTGGCACGTTCCGCCGATAAAGAGGCTGATTTGAGAAAAGTGATAGAGTATGCAGATAAATCATTTACTTCTATTGACGAACAGGCAGCTTTTGCCATTTACGATGCTACAAACATTAATCCTCTTTTTGACTTCCAATGGAGTCGTGACGGGTTGGCTGCAAGTAAGAGCTATGCAAATAAGTTGATTGAACGTAATGACCCGAGATTACGCCGTATTTTCAGCATGGGACAAGGTGCCTTAACTGAAGAAGAGGCAGATGAAGCAGTGTCTATTCAAATTACTGGTGTTGATGATCCCAGGTTCCTGATGGCTGCTAATGGAACGGCAGAGCCTGTGAAATATAAATATAATACTCCTATCTTTGTATATTCTCAGACTTGTCCGACTATGTTAATGAGCTATCACGAATTGCTTTTCCTTAAAGCAGAAGCAGAAGCTCGTTTAGGAGATGCCAACGCCGCTAACACTCTTGAAGAGTGCTGTTGTTGCAGCAATCGCAAATGCGGAAGTAGGCGTTACCGCTGCATTCAATGCTCCCACAGTAAAGAATTACGGAGGAGTGAAAGAGACAACAAAAGCCATCACAGCAACAGAAGCTGCTGCTTATTTCGATAGTTCTGTGAAACCGCTGTTTGATGCTAACCCGGTGAAAGAAGTAATGGTACAAAAGTATATTGCATTCTTAGGTGCATTTGGTGAAACAACCGAGTGTTACAATGACGTACGTCGTTTGAAAGCAATGAATGAAGATTATATCACTTTGCTTAATCCATATAAATTCCCGCTTCGTGCGCCTTATGGAGCTGATGACGTAAGTGCTAATCCAAATGTTGAAAACGCTTACGGAAACGGTCAGTATGTATATACTGATCCGGTTTGGTGGGCAGGCGGAACTCGCTAATACAAAATTCTTTCTAAATAATAAAAAGAGAGGGTGTCTACGGACATTCTCTCTTTTTATTGTAACAAACTAAAAAATTATATACACATTTCTCGTTATTCATACTTACTTTTAAATAAGTTCAATGCAGAAATGCTCCCTTCATTTTAATCTGATAAAACATTACATATTATAGAAGTTGAAAACTATTAAATCAGAATTGGTAACACAAATGCCTTTTACGTATTACAAATTCTCATATTAACTATTTGATAATGTTTGCATTACAAAGTATAGCAAAGTGCATATTAGTCTCTCCAATTGATGATGCTACTTATTAGTGTAAATCATAACTATCTGATAGTTAATGCATAAAGTAAAATAGCGAACTACTTGACTAAGTTCTTGTGATTTACATAACATATTAGTAATAAGGTATTTATCGCTACAAGCAGTTCTGCAAAGACTTTGCAGATTTCATACATTGGTATGACTACCCAGGAAGTGACTATTCATCCGACAGTAAAGGTGGTGCTGAAACCTGACGCAGAAGTTCTTGATGAGGTAATTGTAACGGCAGTCGGTATCAAACGTGCAGAAAAATCTTTAGCATATAGTGCTAGTCAAGTGAAAAGTGAACAATTAACTCAGGCAGGTGACAGAAGTATGCTTGACGCATTATCCGGAAAGATTGCTGGTGTTAGTATCTCAAGTGCATCGGGTGCAGCAGGCGCTTCAACAAGAGTATTGTTACGTGGGTTTTCTCCCTAAATGGCAGTAATCAGCCTCTATTTGTAATTGATGGTGTACCTGTAAATAATGAGACACTTAAAAACTCTTCTTCTAATACCTTAGCAAACAATACAGACTTTGGTAACGGTATAAATGATATAAACCCGAATGACATTGAATCGATGACAGTCTTAAAAGGAGCTTCAGCAGCAGCTCTTTATGGCTCACGGGCTGCCAATGGTGCAATTATGATTACTACAAAGAAAGGAAAAAGTGAGGATAAAATAAAAATAGACTTTGTAAGTAATACTACATTCTCAAGGCCAGGTATACTTCCTGAATACCAAAACAGATATGGTCAAGGCTGGGGATTTGCAAATTCACCATTAGAAAATGGTAGTTGGGGACCTAAATTGGATGGTGTAGATCGTTTATGGGGGCATGTAGTAGATGGCGAGCAACTTTATAAGCCTTATGCTGCTCAAAAAAACAATATGAAAGACTTCTATGAAACAGGTATACAAGCAGATAATTCTTTAGCAATCAGTGGAGGAAAAGGCAAGACAACCTATTATATCTCCTATTCAAATGTAACAGATAACGGTATTTTGCCGGGTGACGCAGACCGCTATAGAAGAAATGCTGTTTCTTTCAGAGGATCTTATGAAGGTAAGTGGTTAACTTCATCGGCAACTATAAATTATATAAACCGTAATGTAAGTACAGCATCGTCAGGACAAGGCTATTCTGTCTTTAATAATCTTATTCAGATTCCCCGCGATTTCAGTATTGTCGATATGAAAGACTATACAAATAAGTTCTACAGTCCGGATAACTGGTATACACCTTATGGCGTAATCAATCCTTACTATAATCTGAATGAAGATGGCAACAAATACATCGAAGATCGTATTTATGGTAATTTAGAATTGAGCTCCAAGTTATTTGATTTTCTAACATTGACATGGCGAGTAGGTGGAGATTTGAGTAACTATCGCAGTAAAAGTTGGAGAGCAATTATGATTCCTAACGGTGCTAATGAAACTGATAACATTGAGACAGGTTACGTAGGTGAACGTAGTGGTCAACGCAGAGAGTTAAACAGTGACGTTTATCTGAATTTCGACAAACAATTATCTGATGATTTCCACTTGACAATCTTGTTTGGACAAAACTTTAATGAAAGATATAAAAAGACGCTGGATGTATCAGTACAAGGATTAGATTTACCCGGATTTTATAATATTTCCAACAGTCCTAATGCAGCAGTAAAGACTTCCGGTTCATCATTGCGCCGTTTAATGGGGCTTTATGGACAAGCTGATTTAGGATTCAAAAACTATTTGTACCTAAATGTTGGTGCACGTAACGACTGGTCATCTACTTTGCCAAAAGCAAACAATTCGTTTTTCTACCCTGCTGTCGGAGTAAGTTTTATCCTTACTGACGCTTTTGAGGGACTCAAAAAAATTATGGATTTCGGAAAGATTCGCGTTAGTTACGGACAAACAGGTAATGATGTCGATCCATATATGATTTATGGATATTATTCTGAAGGAAAAGTAAATATTCCTTTTGGCGAAGGTCTTAAATACCCATTTGGCGGTGTTAATGCTTATTCTTATGGTAACATAATCGGTAATCCTAAATTGAAACCGGAAATGACTAAAGAATATGAATTAGGAATCGATTTGCGCTTTTTAGGCAATCGTTTAGGTTTGGATGCAACACTATATAACCGTGAAACGACCAACCAGATTATGCCTGTAACCATTACTCCATCAAGCGGATATACAACACAATATATGAATCTTGGATGTATCCGTAATAGAGGAGTCGAATTAATGGCCACTCTGGTACCGGTTCGTACTAAAGAATTTGAATGGAATATGAATGTCAACTGGACATTAAACAGAAGCAAAGTAGTCAAATTGGGTAATGGATTGGAAGAATATAGCATCTTCGGATTTACAAATGGTATCAGTTTGCTTGCTTTACCTGGCGAACCTTTAGGAGTGTTTGCCGGATACGGAACATTAAAAGATAACGAAGGTAATATTGTTGTAGATAGTCAAACGGGATTACCTAAGAAATCGACAACCAGAGAAATATTCGGTAGTTCGGAATATAAATACATGATGGGAATTGGCAATAATTTCACTTATAAAGGATTCAGCTTAGGTTTTAATCTTGATTTACGTATTGGTGGACTTATGTACTCTAGAACAAAAGGAACGACCTATTTTGTTGGTAACTCCCCACAGACTTTATTTAACGATCGTCAGCCATTCATCGTGCCAGGTTCGGTTATTGAAGTACAAGATAAAGCAGGGAACATCACCTACCAAGAAAATATAACTCCTATCAATCATAACTACTATGATAGCTATTGGAACAATAACGGAGGAGAATATGACAAAGGTGATTTGATTAAAAAATCATATGTAAAATTGAAAGATATACATTTGTCGTATGCATTTCCAAGCAAATGGATTTCCAAAGCTTATCTTAAAGACTTGACCTTAAGTGTATACGGTCATAATTTGTGGGTATGGACACCAAGTTCTAATAATTTTGTAGATCCCACAGTATCTAATATGGGTGTAGATTTGGAAAGTGAATTCGGAGAATTCAGTTCGGCTCCTTCCATTAAGAGTTTTGGCTTTAGTCTTAAAGCCTCATTTTAATTCACTAATAATTAAAACATTATGAGTAAAATAAAAATATTCATAGCTGCTACAGTTAGCATATTGTTTACCTCCTGCGATAAATGGTTGGATGTAAACACAGACCCCAACTATCCTTCTGAAATTCCGACTTCTATGCCCATTACTTCGGGAATGGGTTCTGCAGCTACTGTCATCGGCGGACAGTATGCCATTTTGGGTAGCCTTTGGGCACAACATTTTACCCAAGACAATACGGCAAACCAATACAAGACGTGGGATTCATACACAGTAGACTCTAAGTTAATGAATTCAGAGTATTTGACTCTGTATGCATACACATTAAACGACTTTGAAAAGGCGATAGCTCGTTCGGAAGAAGCCAAAGATTGGAATAGCTACCTGATAGCTACCGTAATGGACGCTTATGTGTTTCAAGTATTAGCTGATTTATATGGTGCTGTACCCTATTTTGAAGCTTGCAAAGCAGATGAAGGATTAACGCAACCTAAGTTTGATAACGGAGAGGCTATTTATGCGGATTTAGTGAAACGAATTGATGAAGCATTGGCTAAAGATTTCAAAGCCTCCACATGTACAAATCTGGGTAAAAACGATTTGGTTTTTGAAGGTAATATGGATGCATGGAAAGCATTTGCCAACACCTTAAAATTGAAAATAGCAATCCGTCAATACGATGCTAAACCTCAGGAATCAGCGCAAATCATTAATTCAATGTTGGATAATGGTACGCAATTCTTAACTACAGATGCTTCTATTAAAGCATATAAAGAATCTCCGGGTAACTATAACCCTTTATATGACTCAGAAGTTTATGGATTAGGAAATGCTAACCTGAAAGCGTCAAATACTACTTTGAATTTCTTGTTAGCTAACAACGACCCACGTCTGCCTTATATGTATGAAAAAGGTAATCGTGGCGAATACGAAGGGCTGGATCAAGGAAATTACAGTAAACCGGCAGCAGAACAACCATCCGGTTCACTTTCTAAAGGCAAAATTACTGCATCCGATCCTGTAATATTCCTGTCAGAAGCCGAAAGCTATTTCTTGCAGGCAGAAGCATTACTTAAATGCAAAGCCGGAGTAGGAGCACAAGACAAGTATGAAGCAGGCGTACAAGCTGCCTTTGCACGCTATAGTATAGAGGCACAAGCCAATGTACTTATACAACCGGGCGCAGTTTATGCATACGATGATACCGATGCACTTAATTGCATTATCACTCAGAAATGGTTATCCATGTTCCTTTCACAAGGTTTGGAAGCGTTTTTTGAGTTCAACCGTACAGGCTATCCTACTGTATTTACAGTATCAAAAACTTCTACTTTAGTTAATAAGAACGCTTTCGTACAGCGTTTGGTATTTCCTGAATATGAGTTAACATCAAACAAAGCCAATGTACCCCAACGTGTCGAACCGGATGTACCTCTTTGGTGGGTAAAGAAATAAGTGCTTAACAAATAAAGACAGAAGAAAATATGAAAAAGATAATATCATTAACTCTAATTTTATGCGGTTTCCTGATTTCCTCCTGCGAAAAGGACACTGAAGGCATCTCAAAGGTAACTGCTTTTCCTGAGCTACAAATGGAAGGTGCTTCTTTCATGAACGTAAAACTTGACCCAAATGGAACATTTCAAGATCCCGGAGTTAAAGCTTTTGTTGGCGATGAAGAATATCTGGTAGAAATTACCGGAGAAGTAGATATTCGTAAAAGCGGTTTATATACTCTTGAATATAAATCACAGTCTAAAGAAGGTTTCCCAATCAGTACCAGTCGCATGGTATTAGTAACTCCCGAGCTGGTGAAGAACGATTACTCCGGTACCTATTCATTAGTTCATGCAACCAGAAAAAAGGATATTACCATTTCATTGGTTACTGGAGAACTTGGGTATTATAAAGCGTCTGACTCTTGGTGGCAAACTTCCCCAATCCCTTTGTATTTCCTTGATATGGGTGGCACAGAGCTTCTTGTCCTGACAGAAAGTAGTCCTTATGGCCCGATCAAGGTCGTTGGAACAGTCGATCCTGTTGCTAAAACGATTCTGTTCGATGGTCTAATTACCGGAGGAGGAAATGCAGGAGCAACATTCAAAACATTATGGACCAAGAAATAATTAAAAATTAGAAATATGAAACGCAATTTACTATATATAATCTGTGCACTGTTTGCATTCACGTCTTGCAATGACGATGACAAGATTGATTATACTGCTCCCGGCATATTAGCCGGAGAGTGGTGGGTAACCTATTATACTGAAGCAAGCCCCGGACAATGGGAACCTATTAAAGATCATGAGAATCTCCCTCTTTTGACTTATAACACGGCTGCCAATAAAGCAAACGAATTATTTATTGACGATCAAGGCGAGTTTTGGGATTTTAAGGTAAAAGCTACAGCTGAGCCGAATAGCTTGTCTTTTGGGTCTGATACAGACTTACCGAACCTAAGTTACGAAGATTGCAATGTGAAGGTTACTGAAGGGAAAGTAATATTCAATGCTGCAAAATCAAAAACAGGAATTGTAACAGATAGCATTTGTTTCTATGTGAAATTCTCAGATGATACAGATAATCTGACTTATAAAGTGGCAGGACATAAACGTACTGGCTGGACGGATGATGAATATTAAATATTAGGATTCTTATAATTGCTAATGAGCGGCTGTCTATCCCAGATAGCCGCTTTTTTGTACAACACTATTCTGCTTTTTGTGTTTAATAATAGTCAGAAAGATAGAGAGTTTCTGAAAATCACTATATTTGTTGCCACATTAAAATAAGGAATTAAATAGAATGAAAGAATTTGTAATTTCCGAAGCACAGGTCGAAAACGCGGTATTGGTCGGTCTTATTACTCAGGCACAGGATGAGCGTAAGACAAACGAGTATCTTGACGAACTGGCGTTTCTGGCTGAGACAGCCGGGGCGGAAGTAGTGAAACGTTTCACCCAGAAGCTACCGACAGCAAACTCGGTGACTTATGTAGGAAAGGGGAAACTGGAAGAAATAAAAGAATATATCCGTGCGCAAGAAGAAAGCGAGCAGGAAATCGGGATGGTAATCTTTGATGATGAACTGTCCGCTAAACAAATACGTAATATAGAAGGAGAACTGAAAGTGAAGATACTGGACCGTACTTCGCTGATTCTTGATATTTTTGCCATGCGCGCCCAGACTGCTAATGCCAAAACACAGGTGGAACTGGCTCAATACAAATATATGTTGCCACGTCTGCAACGGCTTTGGACTCACCTTGAACGTCAGGGTGGCGGCTCCGGTTCCGGTAGTGGTAAAGGTGGTTCGGTAGGACTTCGTGGCCCGGGTGAAACCCAGCTTGAGATGGATAAACGTATCATTTTGGGACGAATGGCTTTGCTGAAAGAGCGTTTGGCAGAGATTGACAAGCAGAAAGTGACCCAGCGTAAAAACCGTGGACGTATGATACGTGTGGCTCTTGTGGGATATACCAATGTAGGCAAGTCTACCATAATGAATTTACTTTCCAAGAGCGAAGTCTTTGCGGAAAATAAACTCTTTGCTACATTGGACACTACGGTACGGAAGGTGATAATCGATAATTTGCCGTTTTTGCTTTCCGATACGGTCGGTTTTATCCGTAAATTACCTACAGACCTTGTCGATTCGTTTAAGTCTACATTGGACGAAGTACGCGAAGCCGATTTGCTGGTGCATGTAGTTGATATTTCCCACCCTGGTTTTGAAGAGCAGATAGAGGTGGTGAACAGAACATTGGCAGATATTGGCGGCTCCGGCAAGCCCATGATATTAGTCTTTAATAAAATAGACGCTTATACTTATATAGAGAAAGCAGCTGACGACCTTACCCCCAGAACAAAGGAAAACTTAACACTTGAAGAGCTGATGAAAACGTGGATGGCTAAGATGGAAGATAATTGTCTGTTCATCTCCGCCCGCGAGAAAATCAATATGGAGGAACTAAAGAGTGTGGTTTATGACCGTGTGAAAGAACTTCATGTGCAGAAGTATCCTTATAATGATTTTCTTTATCAGACTTACGAGGAATAATGTATCAATATGTCAATGTGCTAATGTGCCGATAACTATGCAGATAAATTGCGTAGCAATTGGCACATTAGCATATTGACACATTAGCAAATTATTGTGTTTATGGAAAGAGTTTATCGTAGTTTGACAGAACAGGAAGTTGCTCAACTGAAGGGGCAGTCGTGTCTGGCAGATGATTGGGAGAAAGTAAGAGTAGCCGAAACATTCGATGCTGCTTTTGTACATCACACCCGGTTTTCCGGTGAAGTGAAGTTAGGTGTGTTCCATTCGGAATTTACCTTGCCCGGAGGTATTAAAAAACATTCCGGTTTGCGGCATGTCACCCTCCACAATGTCACTGTGGGAGACAACTGTTGCATTGAGAATATCCAGAACTACATTGCCAACTACGAAATAGGGGAGCACACCTTCATTGAGAATGTGGATATCATCCTCGTGGACGGCTTGACTAAATTCGGTAACGGCGTTGAAGTAGCCGTCCTGAATGAAACGGGCGGGCGCGAAGTTCTGATAAACGATAAACTATCCGCTCATCAGGCATATATCCTGGCACTTTATCGTCATCGTCCGGAACTCATCGGGCGGATGAGAACTATAACCGATTATTATTCCAACAAGCATGCTTCAACGATGGGAAGCATCGGGAGCCATGTGATGATTCTTAATACCGGCTCCATAAAGAATGTACGTATCGGCGACCATTGCCATATTTGCGGGGCCTGCCGTTTGTATAATGGCAGTATCAACAGCAACGATGCTGCTCCGGTATACATAGGTCATGGAGTGATTTGCGATGATTTTATTATCTCTTCCGGTTCGCATGTGGACGACGGAGCTATGCTTGCCCGCTGTTTTGTGGGGCAGGCTTGCCAATTAGGACATAACTACTCTGCTTCCGATTCTCTATTTTTCAGTAACTGCCAGGGAGAGAACGGAGAAGCTTGCGCCATCTTTGCTGGCCCTTACACCGTCACACATCATAAGTCTACCTTGCTCATTGCCGGTATGTTTTCGTTTATGAATGCCGGTTCCGGATCCAACCAAAGTAACCACATGTACAAGCTGGGGCCAATTCATCAGGGAACCTTGGAGCGTGGAGCAAAAACAACTTCCGATTCATATATCCTGTGGCCTGCCCGTGTGGGAGCTTTCTCGTTAGTAATGGGGCGGCATGTCAATCACTCCGATACTTCTTTGCTTCCTTTCTCGTATCTGATAGAGCAAGGAAATACTACCTGGCTGGTGCCGGGCGTAAACCTGCGTAGTGTTGGGACAATCCGCGATGCACAAAAGTGGCCTAAGCGTGACAAACGCAAAGATCCCAATAAACTGGATTATATCAACTATAATCTGTTGAGCCCTTACACTATCCAAAAGATGTTTAAAGGTCGCAGCATCCTGAAAGAGCTGAAACGGGTATCCGGTGAAACATCGGAAATATACTCTTACCAGAGTGCCAAGATAAAGAATTCATCGTTGAACAGTGGCATCCGCTATTACGAGATTGCTATCCATAAGTTTCTCGGCAACTCCATTATCAAACGGCTGGAAGGGATAAACTTCGGTAGTAACGAGTCCATTCGTGAACGGCTGAGACCGGATACTGAAATCGGACTTGGCGAATGGGTGGATATTGCCGGACTGATAGCTCCCAAGAGCGAGATCGATAAGCTGATGAACGGCATCGAGAACGGGGAGATAAACCGTTTGCATTGTATTAATGAGGATTTTGCGAAGATGCACGAAAACTATTATACGTACGAGTGGACGTGGGCATACCATAAGATACAGGAATTTTATGGTTTCAATCCTGAAACGATTACGGCAAAGGAGATCATTTCTATTGTGCGGGCATGGCGTGAAGCGGTTGTGTCGCTCGACCGCATGGTGTACAACGATGCCCGCAAAGAGTTCTCGCTTTCCGCCATGACTGGTTTCGGAGTCGATGGTTCGCGTAGCGAGATGAAGTTGGACTTTGAGCATGTGCGGGGCGATTTTGAGAATAATCCGTTTGTGACAGCCGTGCTGAAACATATTGATGATAAGACTGCTCTGGGCGAAGAATTGATAAACCGTATCGGGCAGATAGAATGAAAATAATTCGTTAAACCCTTGACTTTGCCTTGCAAATGTAGTATCTTTGTACACATAAGATACATACTATATTCAAATTAAACTACGCATAAAGGAGGAAGCCCGGGCTTTCTCCTTTTTTTGTTTTCAGAGGCTCTGAAATCACCAAACAGAGATGCTATTTTGAAAAAATAGAGGCTTTATTCGGGTAAAATAGCGGTTTCATTTCACTCGGAAGACGGTTTCATCCGACTAACTTCCCGGTATGAAAAAAGATTTTCATAGGAAGAAAAACTTTTTTCGTCTGTTGTTCTCCGGACTTCCTTCCGGTTTGTTAATCTTTTGTAAACTTGCTCTTGACAAAATAGACTTAGTTATCCGTACTTTGAAAAACTATTGTTACCTTTGCTGCACTAACTAACTTACGTAATAAAATTAGATGATATGGCAACACCTCCGTTCAAGTATCAACCTATGTTTGAGCATGGGGAAGACAAAACCGAGTACTATCTGCTTACCAAAGACCATGTGTCAGTAAGCCAGTTTGAAGGAACTCCTGTATTGAAGGTAGCTAAAGAAGGCCTGACACAGATGGCTAACGCTGCTTTTCGTGATGTTTCATTTATGCTTCGTCCTGCACACAACGAGCAGGTGGCTAAAATCCTGAGTGATCCGGAAGCAAGTGATAATGATAAATATGTAGCACTCACTTTCCTGCGTAATGCCGAAGTGGCGGCTAAAGGTGTGTTGCCTTTCTGTCAGGATACCGGTACGGCTATCATTCATGGTGAAAAAGGACAGCAGGTATGGACGGGCTATTGCGATGAAGAAGCATTGTCACTGGGCGTTTACAAAACATATACCGAAGAAAACCTGCGCTACTCACAGAACGCTCCGTTGAATATGTACGACGAAGTGAACACAAAATGTAACCTGCCTGCCCAGATCGATATCGAAGCAACCGAAGGCATGGAATACAAATTCCTGTGTGTGACCAAAGGTGGCGGCTCTGCCAACAAGACATATCTGTATCAGGAAACAAAAGCGATCCTGAACCCCGGTACATTGGTTCCGTTCCTGGTTGAGAAAATGAAATCACTGGGCACGGCGGCTTGTCCTCCTTACCATATTGCGTTCGTTATTGGCGGTACTTCTGCCGAGAAGAACCTGTTGACTGTGAAACTGGCTTCTACTCATTATTATGACGAGTTGCCTACCACAGGTAACGAATACGGTCGTGCCTTCCGTGATGTGGAACTTGAAAAGCAAGTGCTTGAAGAAGCCCACAAAATTGGTCTTGGCGCACAGTTTGGCGGTAAGTATCTGGCACACGATGTACGCATCATCCGTTTGCCTCGTCACGGTGCTTCATGTCCGGTGGGTCTGGGCGTTTCTTGTTCTGCCGACCGTAATATTAAGTGTAAAATCAACAAAGACGGTATCTGGATTGAGAAACTGGATGATAATCCAGGTCGCCTGATTCCTGCCGAACTGCGTAATGCAGGCGAGGGAGATGCGGTGAAAATCAATCTGAACCAGCCGATGGCAGACATTTTGAAAGAGTTGTCTAAATATCCGGTAGCTACGCGCTTATCATTGAATGGTACTATCATCGTAGGTCGCGACATTGCACACGCTAAACTGAAAGAACGTTTGGACCGTGGCGAAGACCTGCCTCAGTATATTAAAGATCATCCTATCTATTACGCCGGTCCGGCTAAAACTCCGGAAGGAATGGCTTGCGGTTCTATGGGACCGACTACGGCGGGACGTATGGACTCATACGTTGAACTGTTCCAGAGTCATGGCGGTAGCATGGTGATGTTGGCAAAAGGTAACCGTAGCCAGCAGGTGACGGACGCTTGTAAGAATCATGGCGGTTTCTACCTCGGTTCTATCGGTGGTCCGGCTGCTATTCTTGCTCAGAACAATATCAAGAGCATTGAGTGTGTGGAATATCCTGAACTGGGAATGGAAGCTATCTGGAAAATAGAAGTAGAAAACTTCCCGGCATTCATCCTCGTTGATGATAAAGGTAACGACTTCTTCAAACAGATTAAGCCTCGTTGCTAAGAACAGTAAAGACTATTTTTTCGTAAAATAGATACACGGTTGGGGACACTTGTATGTGATATATCAGTGTCCCCTTTTTTAACACATTAAACTATATATATCATGAACACCCCTATTACTACTGCGCCTTTAAAAAATCAACAACATATTGTGTGGCTCGATGTTGTCCGTTTCATAGCGATGTTTACCGTTGTCTGTTGCCATTGCACAGACCCTTTTAATTTTTATCCTGAGCCTCTTCCCGACAATATTGCCGATATAAAACTCTGGGGAGCTATCTATGGGGCATTGCTTCGTCCGTGCGTTCCTCTCTTTGTAATGATAACCGGTGCATTGTTATTGCCTGTGAGTGGCGATGCTTCTGTCTTTTATAAGAAACGTATTCTTCGTGTCCTTTGGCCGTTCCTTATCTGGTCGGTGGTTTATAATCTTTTCCCGTGGCTTATCGGATTGTTGGGATTTGGTCCCGAAGCCGTAATTGATTTCTTCCCTTATTCGGGCGAAGAGGTGACTCGTCAGTCGCTGGCTGTTTCTTTAGACTATATAGCTCAGATACCATTAAACTTCTCCATTGTGGATGTGCACATGTGGTACATTTATCTGTTGATAGGGCTTTACCTCTATTTGCCGATTTTCTCTGCCTGGGTGGAGAAAGCATCAGAAAGAGCCAAACTCTGGTTCTTGGTTGTTTGGGGTGTGACGCTGCTGTTGCCTTACTACAATGAGTTTGTGGCGCAATATCTTTGGGGCACTTGCTCGTGGAACGCCTTTGGCATGCTTTATTACTTTGCCGGATTCAATGGCTATCTGCTTTTAGGGCATTATCTTCGCAACCTGGATTGGTCGATTGGCAAAACACTGGCTATCGGTATTCCGATGTTTGCCGTTGGTTATGCTGTTACGTTTATCGGCTTCCGACATATCACGGCTTTGCCGGAGTATACGGATGAAATGCTCGAACTGTTCTTTACTTACTGTTCGCTGAATGTAGTTATGATGACTATACCTGTATTTATGTTGGCTAAGAAAGTAAACTTCCGTTCGGAAACGATGCGGAAGGCATTGGCTAACCTGACGGTCTGCGGCTTTGGCATTTATATGATACATTACTTTTTCACCGGCCCGTCGGTAGTGCTGATGCGTAATCTTAATGTGCCTCTGGGCTTGCAGATTCCCGCGGCTTCTGTTGTGGCGTTCGGTGCATCCTGGCTGATTGTTTGGGCAGTGTATCGTGCGTTAGGAAAGAAAGCAAAATATATTATGGGATAAGCAGCGAGTCGCTGCACCCAGGTTTGCTGCGATCTGTTTATTTTTAGACAGAAGGACATAAGAACAAATAAAGAAAATCTGTCCTTTTGTTCTTATGTCTAATTAAAAAAAACGGTGTTATTCTATGGCAAAAATAAACTTATATAAATTATGAAACTTAAATCAATATTATTGCTGACTCTCCTTTGTGTATCCTCTATGTTAGCCGCTTCCCCCATCACGGCATTATTGGAGCGCATTGATAAAGGAGCTTCCAAAAAGTTTGTTATTGAACAGGTGAAGTCCGATAAAGATTTCTTTGAACTTGACCGCAAGGGAGAGAAAGTAGTTATCCGGGGAAACAATTATGTAAGTATTGCTACCGGATTGAACTGGTATCTGAAATATTATGCGGGCGTTCACTTGTCATGGAATGGGATGACGGCTAAACTGCCGGATGTGATGCCTCTTGTGCTTAAAAAAGAACGGCACGAAACATCGTTGCCCTACCGTTACGATTTGAATTATTGCACCCACTCCTATACGATGGCTTTCTGGGATTGGGAACGTTGGGAAAAAGAGATTGACTGGATGGCGCTTCACGGCATCAACCTGCCTCTTGCCATTACCGGCGCCGAGACAGTGTGGTACAACGTGCTGAAACGTTTGGATTATTCCAAAGACGAAATTAACGAGTTTATTTCCGGTCCCGGATTTTTTGCCTGGTGGCTGATGAACAACCTTGAAGGGTGGGGCGGACCTAATCCTGATAGCTGGTATAAGCAACAGGTTGCATTGCAGAAGAAGATATTGAAACGTATGCGGGAGTATGGCATCGAGCCTGTCTATCCCGGTTATTGCGGAATGGTGCCCAATAACGCGAAAGACAAACTGGGACTCAACGTGTCCGATCCGGGCATCTGGTGCGGTTATCGTCGCCCTGCTTTCCTGCAACCGGACGATCCACGTTTCGAGGAAATCTCTACCATATATTATAAGGAGTTGGAAAAGCTATACGGTAAAGCCAACTATTATTCAATGGACCCCTTCCATGAGGGGGGCAATACGGCAGGGGTCGACTTGGATGCTGCCGGTAAGGCTGTGATGAAAGCGATGAAGAAAGCCAATCCGAAAGCGGTGTGGGTGGCACAGGCGTGGCAGAATAATCCCCGTCCCAAGATGATTGATAATCTTAACCAGGGAGATTTGCTGGTACTCGACCTTTATAGTGAAAGCCGTCCGCAATGGGGAGACCCTGAATCCTCGTGGTACCGGAAGGAAGGCTTCGGCAAACACAACTGGATATACTGTATGTTGTTGAATTATGGCGGCAACGTCGGGTTGTTCGGCAAAATGGATAATGTGATTAACGGTTATTTCCTGGCAAAAGCGGACTCTCATGCGTCGAAGACGTTGAAAGGAGTCGGCATGACGCCCGAAGGAATTGAGAATAATCCCGTGATGTATGAGTTGGTGATGGAACTTCCGTGGCACGACCGCCCGTTTAAAAAGGAAGATTGGTTACGGCGTTATGTTATTGCCCGCTATGGCAAAGAGAATGTCAACGTGCAGGTGGCGTGGGATAAGTTGGGAAATTCCATATACAATGCGCCCAAAGCACACGTGCAGCAGGGCACGCACGAATCTGTATTCTGCGCCCGTCCGGGACTGGATGTTTATCAGGTATCCAGTTGGTCGGAAATGAAAGACTATTATAAACCGCAAGAGGTGATTGAAGCGGCTCGTCTCATGCTTTCGGCAGCTGATGAGTTCCGGGGAAACAATAACTTTGAGTACGATTTGGTCGATATTGTCCGCCAGGCTGTTGCCGAGAAAGGGCGGTTGATGCAGAAAGTGGTTGCTTCGGCATATCGTGCCGGAGATAAGGAACTCTTTGCTTTGGCTTCACAGAAATTCCTGGATCTGATTCTCTTGCAGGACGAGTTGCTGGGAACACGTTCTGAATTCCGCGTAGGCAAGTGGATTAATGAAGCTAAAGCGTTGGGGCATACTCCCGAAGAAAAACAGCTTTATGAATGGAATGCCCGTGTGCAGATAACCACCTGGGGCAATCGTGTTGCTGCCGATAATGGCGGTTTGCGTGACTACGCCCATAAAGAGTGGAACGGCATACTGAAAGACTTCTATTATATGCGTTGGAAGCTCTACTTTGAGTATCTGTCACTGTTGATGGACGGACAGAATCCTCAGAAGATTGACTTCTATGCCATCGAGGAACCATGGACAAAAGCGACGAATCCTTATACTACCGAACCGGCGGGCGATTGCATCGATACGGCTAAGAAAGTATTTGCGAAAATATCAGGTCATTAATATTTTATATTATGGGAAAGTATTACTATTTGGACTCTAAAGGAGAGCAGCAAGGTCCTATTGAGTTGGAACATTTCACGATGTATGATGTAAAACTCGATACTTTAATCTGGCAGGAAGGCATGCCGGATTGGGCAGAGGCAAGAAAAGTACCCGAAGCGTGGGCTGTGTTGAAACCATCGCAAGGTTCCGTTCCGCCGCCACCCCGCTTTACTCCGAAGGGTGCTGCACCTGCACAGGCTAAACCGGATAACTTGATGATATGGTCTATTCTGGCTACGGTTTTCTGTTGCTTGCCATTGGGAATTGCAGCTATTGTTTATTCCAATAAAGTAGACGACCGCTGGAATGCCCGCGATTATGAAGGAGCTATGGATGCTGCTAAGAATGCAAAAACATTTTGCCTTGTCTCATTGGGTGGGGGAATACTGATTATTGTTTTCTACTTCATAATCCTTATTGCCGGTGTATCTGCCTCATTATAAGATAATCCTTTGCAGCACTATTGTCGTAACGGCAGTAGTGCTGTATTTTGTCAATCCTATCGGAGCATGGTATATGCCGAAGTGTCCGTTTTATCTGTTGACCGGATTGGAGTGTCCGGCATGTGGAACACAACGGGCTATACACGAACTCTTGCATCTTCATATAGGTAAAGCGTTCATGTACAATCCGTTTTTCTTTCTGTCAGCTCCTTATTTGCTCTTACTCATCGTGTTGCAGTCTCTTAAAGGGGACAAGGCGCTGAAGATAAAGAGTACTTTGTACGGTCATTCGGCAATAAATGTTTATATCCTGCTTATCATTGTCTGGTGGATTGCGAGGAACCTGATATAAGCCGGACGCTTCACAATTATTATTCTTTTCCTTTCCAGATTCGTGTCATGTAGTAGGCGCAGTGGGTAAATGCAAATACAAACGAGATAATCAGCAGCACTTTGCTTTCTCCCCAACCTACCGTTTGTTGGTGCCATAAACCGGTGATAACGCAAAGCACCGATAAAGCTATACCAATCATGTTCAGAGCTGATTGTCCGCGGCGATTCTTCACACCTTGTTCCAGTTTACTGTGTTTCATGCCGTAACCTACATAAATGTCCAGGCCGATTAGCATCCATAATACAAGTCGTATCCAGGTGTCTGCCGGCAGAAAGAGCATCATACAGAGACAGGTCAAAATTCCCAAGATAGGGATTACCGGTACAAACGGCGTTTTGAATGCACGCGGGATGTCCGGCATTGTTTTGCGTACTACCAATACGGCGGCGCAAACCAGTGTGAAAGCCATCAGCGTACCGATACTTGTCATTTCGCCCGCCAGTCGTGCCGGTACAAAGGCTGCCAATAAACCGACAATCAGCATAAACAGCAGGTTGCTGCGTGCAGGGGTGCGGAACTTCTCGTTGATGTGTGAGAAGAAGGGAGGCAGCAAACCGTCATGGCTCATACTGAGGAAGACCCGGCTCTGCCCAAGCAGCGTTACCATTATCACCGAACAATATCCAAATAAGATGGCAAGTACGATGGCACGGTTCAGCCAGGGATAATCGGCATGAATGATGCCTGTAGCATCGGCATGTCCCATGTGCTCAATGGCTATGGCAACGGGGGCAATGCCTTGCTGTCCGCTGAACTCTGTGTAGTGGGCAACGCCCGTCATAACGTGGGCAAACAGCATATATAATACGGTACAAACCAACAGCGATACCAGGATACCGATAGGCATATTCCGTCTCGGATTCTTGGTTTCCTGCGCGGCTGTGCTCACAGCGTCGAAACCGAGGAAGGCAAAAAAGACAATGGCTGCCCCTCTCAGGATGCCCGAGAAACCATACTCGCCCAGTGTTCCTGTGTTGGCAGGTATGTAAGGCGTGTAGTTGTCCGCATTGATGTATTTCCATCCTAAAACTACGAAAATCAGGATAACCGATACTTTAAGGAATACAACGAAGCCGTTGAAGATAGAACTCCCTTCGGTGCCGCGAATCAGGAAAATGCTCATCAGCACTACAATCAGGAAAGCAGGAATGTTGACTATGCCACCGTCCCAGGGACAAGCAGTTAACGCTTGAGGTAAATGTATATCGAGCCCTTCGAGAAAGACAACCAGATAGCGGCTCCAACTGATACTGACTGTGGTAGCGGCTACGGTATACTCCAGAACAAGGTCCCAGCCGATAATCCAGGCAACCAGTTCGCCCATTGTGGCATAAGAATAGGTGTAGGCACTTCCTGCTACGGGAATCATGGATGCAAACTCTGCGTAACACAGTCCGGCAAAACAACAACCCAGTGCAGCGATGCCAAACGATAGGGTGATGGCAGGGCCTGTATATCCGGCTGCTACGGTGCCCGTGATGGAGAAAAGCCCGGCTCCGATGATGACACCTACGCCCAGTGCTACCAGACTCCATGCTCCTAATACCCGTTTTAATGATTTACTTCCCGAGGTGTTGGCCTCTGCCAACAATGAATCAAAAGGTTTCTTTATAAATAATCCCATTCTATTTTTCTATGTTCTTTTTCATGTTTTCCGGTTCCTGATAACAGTTCCAGAATAGATGTATGTAAATGGCTTTTTCGTGTGTATTTACAGTATATACCAGTTTATGTAAATGTCCTATGAGCAGAGAGCGGTACTCTGTTTCTAAATCGGAAAGCAATTCTTCTCGCTTGCCTAAAAAAGGATGATTTATAAGTAGATTAGAGTCGTCAATAATTTGTTGCCTGAATGAAAGTGCTGTTTTCTTTCCATAAATATCTTTGCAGTAAATAACAGCAGCTTTTACTTGTTCAAGTGCTTTTTTATCCCATCGGATTTGGGTTATATCCATTCTTCCATCTGTTTTATGGCATCCTCTTGAGTGATAAATTCACCTTTTTCAGTCCGTTGTCTTGCTTCATGTAGCAGTTGTTTAGCTTCTTCTGTCGTGTAGCGACATGGGAAAGAAACCATCCGCTTTTCTTGCCCTTTAACCTTTTTAACGTAGGCTTTTATTTTAGTGAGCATTTCTTTATTATCAATGGACATCAACTCTTCCATCAACTCCATTTTGAAACTCTTTATCTCTATTGTTGTCATAATAACTCCTTTCTTTGTGTAGGATAACACTGCAAAGATAACAATAGTTTTTCGTTTTTCCTTTATTCCAGATACTTCGTTACCTTTCCGCTTATCTGTAACAGGGAGATTTCACAGAGCTTGGTGTCGTATTCCGCCGAGAGGATACGCTCTTCAGCATCAAGCAAACTTTTCTGGGCTTCGCGCATTTCGATACCCGAAAGGTTTCCCAACATATAACGTTCCATGGCAATCTCATGGTTTTCTTTGGCTGCTACCAGGTTCTGACGTTCCAGTTGCAACATTTGCAGATTGTTTTGATATGCCTGCCACAGGTTGCTGAGGTCGGCACGCAAGCCCTGCTCCAGTTCGTCACGTTGCAAGCGGGCATTCTTGATGGCAATGCGGGCATTCTGTTTTTCCCGTTTGCGGTTCCCGTCGAAGATGTTGAACCCTATGGTCACTCCGGCGTTCAGTCCTAAATTGTTCCTTTGCCTGTTGGCGCCTACATCGTAGCGGTTGAACGTATAACCGTAGCCCGTATTCATTTTCAGGTAGGGATAGTTGCGTGAGTTTACCTTTTTATAATCCAGTTGTGCCAGCGTGTTATCTTGTTCGGCACGAAGCAGAGAGGCGTTTGTGTTTAATGTGGCATTCCATAAATCATCAAACGATAGTTTGGCACTGACGTTGATGAGGCTGTCCTCAATGACAAAAGGTTCGTCCACATCCTTGTTCGCCATCAACTCGTTGAGGTTAATGCGTGATGTGTGAAGCAATTCCTGTTGCTTCATGTATTTGGCACTGTCCGCGTTGAAGTCCACCTTTGCCTGCTGGTAGTCCAGGCGGGAAAAGTTACCGATGTGATAACGTTCTTCCACAATGCGCAGGCGCTCTTTAGACAGAGACACGGCATAACGGAAATTCTGTAACCGGATTTTCTGCTGCACATAGTTATAATACTCCGCTGCCAGGTTGGCTATCAGGTCTTCGATGGCAATGCGGGTGTTCGTCTCCCCCTGGCGTTCCAGTTCTTTCAATTTCCGGTAGTTGGTACTGATGTTGAATCCGTCGAAGATAGTCCAGTTCAGGTTCAACCCGGCGTTGAGGGTCTGGTCAAAGATGCCGTTCTGCTTTTCTGTTTCTCCTGTTTCCCGTAACTTACTGCTGGTATTATCCAAAGTTCCTTTGTATCCGGCAGTAAAGTCGAGTGTAGGCAGGTAACCGGCATTACCCGGAGTCGCGTTGTTTTTGCTTACCTGCTCCTCGTTGCGGGTGATGCGCAGGGAGTAGTTGTTCTCCAAACCGTATTTCAGGCAAGAACGAAGGGTGAGGGTAGCCTCTCCCCCCTGACCCCCTCCCCCGTAGGGAGGGGGAGTAGATTGTCCGTACAACGAAGAGCAGAAAAAGAATAGTACCAAAGTGAGAATCTCCACTTTGGGTATTTGGGCGAATAATGTATTTCTCTTTATATCTTTTACCATAAGTATGATGCTTTAATAATATTATTCTATATCACTTCGAGAGATTCTTTCTCCCCCTCCCTAAGGGGGAGGGGGCTGGGGGGAGAGGCTGCCCGGTTCGTAGAAATATAACTATATATAGCCGGGACGATATACATGGTCAGCAGCGTAGAAACCAACATGCCGCCTACCACCGCCGTACCCATAGCGATACGCTGATTGGAGCCTTCGCCTGTGGCAAACGCCAGCGGGATAAGTCCCAGAATGGTCGATGCGCTCGTCATCAGGATAGGGCGGAGACGTTGCAGGGCTGCATCCTTGATGGCTTGCATTTTCTCTTCGCCTGCTTCTTGTTTCTGGTTGGCAAACTCTACGATGAGAATACCGTTCTTTGCCACCAGGCCGATAAGCATGATAATACCAATCTGGCTGAATATGTTCATCGTGATGTTGCCGAAGTACATAAATACCAATGCGCCTGCAATGGCCAACGGCACTGTCAGCATAATGATGAGCGGGTCTTTAAAGCTCTCGAACTGTGCTGCCAGGATGAGGTAAATCAGGATAATGGCGAGCACAAAAGCAAACATTAGGCTTGACGAACTCTCCCGATACTCCTTGGAGTCTCCCGTCAATGCCGTGCGGAACGAATCGTCCAATGTCTCTTTGGCTATCTTGTCCATCTCTTCCAGTCCCTGGCCAATGGTCTTACCATCGGCAAGTCCGGCAGAAACAGTAGCCGACACAAAGCGGTTGTACCGGTATAGTTTGGGAGGCGCAATGCCGTTTGTCAGCTCTATGAGATTGTCGAGTTGCACCATATCTCCCTTGTCGCTACGGATGTAGATTGCTTTCAGGTTGGCAGGCGTGTTACGCTGCTGGCGGTTGATTTCGCCCAAAATCTCATATTGCTTTCCGTTCATGTAGAAGTAGCCCATGCGCTGACCACTCAGTCCATACTGCAAGGTTTGCGCAATGTTGCGGGTGCTTACTCCCATGATGCTCGCTTTGTCGCGGTTGATGTTGATACGGGCTTCGGGCTTACTGAATTTCAGGTCGACATCCGCCATTTGGAATACCGGATTCTCGTATACCTTTGCCATGAACTTTGGCAATACTTCCTGTAACTTCTCGATGTTCGTTGCTTGCAGAACGTACTGTACGGGCATTCCGCCGCGTCGTCCGCCAAAAGAGGAAGACTGTTGCACAAAGGAACGTGCCATTGTCTTTTTCTGCACGACTTTCGATAGCTTCTCGGCAACTTCCATCTGCGTATAGTTACGTTCTTTCATGTCTTTTAGTGTGATGCGCACGTTTCCGCTACCACTGGATACACGGGCGGTAACAGCCTCTGCATCGGGGATGATAGAGTCTACCAACGCATTGATGTCTTCGGTGTAGTCGCGGATGTATTCATAAGTGACACCTTCGGCACCGCGCGTGTTGATGCTGATTTGCGAACGGTCTTCCAGCGGTGCCATTTCTGCCGGGATGAATGTCCACAGGAAGGCAATGATGCCCACGGTGAGAAGCACAAACGGCAGCGCAATCCATCGTTTGCTGAGGAAAGCAGCCAGCGAGCGGCTATAAAGGCGGTTCATCCCTTCAAAGAAAGGTTCTGTCTTGCGGTAGAACCAGTTTTGCTTTTCCCGTTTCACCAACAGTTTGGTAGCAAGCATCGGGGTAAAAGTCAGGGCAGCGAATGAAGAAATAATCACCGAACCGGAAATCACGATGCTGAATTCACGGAACAGTCGTCCGGTCATTCCTTCCATGAATACGATGGGGAAGAATACGGCAACCAACGTGATGGTGGTGGAAATAACAGCGAAGAAGATTTCCTTTGCCCCTTCAATGCCCGCCTCTTTCGGAGGCATCCCCCGCTCGATGCGGACATAGATGTTCTCGGTCATTACAATGGCGTCGTCCACCACAAGTCCCACGGCAAGCACAACGGCAAGCATGGAAAGCACATTGATAGAGAATCCCGCCAGATACATGACGAAGAATGCGCCAATCAGCGAAACCGGAATAACGATGCACGGCACCAGCGTCACGCGCCAATCGCGCAGGAAGAGGAAGATGATAATGATTACCAGGATAAATGCTTCGTACACTGTCGTCTTTACTTCGTTGATAGAAGCGCGGATAAACTTCGTGTTATCGAATCCATACGTATAATGCACGTCTTCCGGCAAGTCCTTTTGCATCTTTTCCATGCGGTCGTACACGGCATCGGCAATCTTGATATGGTTGGCTCCCGGCTGCGGCGTAACTACGATACCTACCATCGGCACACCGTTCATCTTCATGTAACTCTTGATGTCCGCCGGACCCAGTTCGGCACGCCCAATGTCGCTGAAACGGATAATGCGGTTGTTTTCTTCCTTAATAATAAGGTTGTTGAATTCTTCCGCAGTGTGCATCAATCCCAGTGTCCGGATAGTCAACTCGGTAGTGTTGCCCTCGATACTGCCGGAGGGAAGCTCCACATTCTCTTTGTCTACTGCGTTTTTCACGTCGATAGGCGTAATGCCGTAACCCGACATTTTGATGGGGTCCAGCCACAAACGCATGGAGTAGCGTTTCTCTCCCCAGATGGAGACGCTGCTCACATCGGATATGGTCTGTAACTGTTCTTTTACGGTGAGGTCGGCTATCTCGCTGAGTTCAAGCAACGAACGTTTATCGCTTTGCAATGCTACCATCAGGATAGGCATAGCGTCGGCATCGGCTTTCGATACGGTAGGCGGGTCACAGTCGCGGGGCAAGTAACGTTGGGCACGCGAAACCTTGTCGCGCACGTCGTTGGCAGCTGTTTCCAGGTCTACAGAGAGTTCAAACTCTACCGTGATGCGGCTTTGCCCCTGCTGGCTGACGCTCGACAACGAACGGATGCCGGGAATACCGTTGATGTTCTGTTCCAGTGGCTCCGTTATCTGGTTCTCGATAACGTCCGCATTAGCTCCGGGGTAGGAGCACGATACGGAGATGATGGGATTGTCCACCGATGGATATTCGCGGACACCGAGGTAGTTGTAACCGATGAAACCAAAGAGCAGGATAATGATGGTCAGTACGGTCGATAATACCGGGCGTCGTATGCTAAGTTCGGATATATTCATAGTTCGTAATTGCTTTATTTATTCTTTCACCACAGAGGACACGGAGGACACAGAGTTGTTATAAATTGCCACGGACTTTAGTCCGTGGATTTTGGATATGGAGGCTCTCCGGGGCTTTAGCCCAATCTTTTATTATTTAATTTCATCCAGCGTCACAGGGAGCCCCATACGTAGTTGCAAAGTTCCCGAAGTGATGATCGTGTCGCCCGGTTGCAACCCTTTCACTACCTGTACTTCCGATTCGGTGCGGATGCCTGTGATAATCTCTACGGGTTCCGCCTTACCGCTCTTATAGATAAATATTTTGTCCTTGCCCATTTCCGGCACAATGGCCTCGGACGGTACGGCAATGGCATCTTTTATTTCCTCTTTGTTCAGTCGGATGGTGGCGTAACGTCCCGGCAACACGTTTCCGGCGGCATTGGGATACAAGGCGCGGATGGTCAGCGTGTGAGTGGCAGGGTCTATCTTCGATTCACGGGCATACACTTTGGCGTGGAAAGCATTCAGTTTGCCTTCGAGCGTAAAGTTGAGGTCGGCACCGGTTTCTCACCTCGTTGGCATAGCGTTCCGGTACGGCAAACTCGACTTTCAGCGGCGACAGCTTGGTGAGTTTGGCAACGATGGTGGTAGGAGAGGCGTAGGTTCCGACGCTGACCTGGCGCAGACCGATGATGCCGTCGAACGGAGCGCGGAGTTCCGTCTGGTCGATGTTTGCTTTTACCAATGCAATGTCAGCATTGAGAGTGGCAAGTTCGGTTTTTACCTGTTCGTAGGCTTCTTTACTGACGGCATCTCTTTCCAAGAGGGCGTTCTGACGGAACACGCGGTCTTCTGCCAGTTTGAGTTGTGCTACGAGGCGTTGCAGTTGTGCCTGCAACTGCCGGTCGTTCACCTTTGCCAGCAGTTGTCCTTTGTGCACGGTGCTTCCTTCGTTGAAGTTGATTTCGACTATTTTGCCCGATGTCTCGAATGATAAGTCTACTTCTTCGTCGGGCAACAGGCTTCCGCTGATTTGAATTTCGTCAGTCAGCAGTTGAGGTTTGATGATTTTTGCGTTGACGTTCAGTATCTTCTTGCCACCTTTTTGGTTTTGCATCATTTGATCGGCAGCAGCCAATTCTTCATTCTCTTTGGGCAGCTGAGAGTAGATGCCCCAGCCCAACAGTCCGGCACCTACCAGAATAATGATGCCTCCTTTTATCTTTTTATTCATGTTTCTGTATTAGTATAGAGTTGTATAATGTCCGTTATATGGTTAGACTAAGCAACTGGCAAAAGGTTTAAACGGCACTGCAAATTTGTTCAGACATCCCTTGCCTTACCGTGCAAGCCACCCTTGCATTACTTGGCAGGTCACCCTTGCCTTCTTTGCTTTGTATAGAAATAGATTTTCTTCTTAATATAGGTTTGAACTAACTGGTTTCATTTCTATTGGTACGCGGACGACACGGAATAAACGGACGAACACGGACTTTCTTTTTTAATTTGCGCATTCGGGCGGAGTAAAACCCCGCCCCTACAAGTCTGTAATAGCGCAGCAAACCTGGGTGCAGCATCATGCTGCCTCTGCCCTGTCCAACAGCGCAGTTAATTAATCTCTGTGAAACGCTGTGTTACTCTGTGGTGAAATCTCTTTTCATTCATTATTGTTCTGTTATGTATGCGAATCAGTAGTTGAATTTAATTCAATATAGAATCGGTTTGAATTAAATGGCTTTAAACCCCGATAGGGGTTATTACAATAGTAGCCATGGGTTGAGGAACGAAACCCATGGTAAAAAAGGTCATTTCTGTTGTCAACCCCGAATGGGCATAGCCGTCAGGTTAAGTGTACGCACACTTGCAATTCCCTCATTATGAACAAGATATAGTTAGACGACTAAATCCAGGTATAGCTGTAAAAGGATGATAACAGAGCAGCATTTTGGCAGCCTCCTTTGATTTGTACTTAGGTTTATAGATGGGAGGAAACTTACACAACGCATTTGATGAGACAACAAGGCATATTTTTAAGTACCTGTCTTTCTTGTGGAATCCAGGGGAAATTCGTACCTTGCATCATCTCAAAGAACTTTTTTAAGTTTTTACAGGCAGGGCAGATCCGTACGAAGGTTGCTCTGTCTGTTTTTAATACTTCAAATATCGTTGTATTATTTTAATTCTCAAAATATTATCCGGATTCTTATCGTGTTTCTACCTACTGTTTTTTTGTTTCTTTTTCTTTTCCAGCCAATGGTTTTGTGATATTTTCTGTTGTAAAAACAATAATGCGGCTTTAGACTTTTCCCCTTTTGTGGTTAAAATGAGATAAAGACAATTGAAATACTTTCGAAGCGTATCCAGTACTTTATATGTACTTAAAAAGATTTTATTTTCATCTTTCCCTACTTTGTATATATCTTGTTGCAAACCGGAGGCAATCTGTAAGTTTAGTACAATCAACAGAAGTTTAGCGTACAGCATACACAAATAGCGGTTTTGTTTCATGTTTCGTCCCAAATGTATTTTATATACTGATTTCCAGCACTTGAAAATCAATTCGATCTGCCACCTCAGGCGGTAAACCCAAAGGACCTGCTCTATAGATAGTTTCTCTTCCGGGACATTGGTGATATAGATGTTGAAGCGAAATCGCAAGCGAACCTCTCCACTCATTTGCTGTCCTCGTTTGCGGTTTTCCTTTTCCCGCTCTCTAACGCGTTTTTGATAGACTTGTTCATCTGCCAGGCTGAGTATCATTCGTACCGGAACCTTGTAGGTTGTACCCAAGGTAACCTTCATTTGCTTTTGGGAAATGTTGTTGCGGGACATTTCTTTGTATATTTTCTTGAAATCGACCGTTTGACATACGCCTTCTTGCTCCTCATACACACAGGTTGGTGGATAAAGACGGGAGAGAAAGAAGACACCGTTGCGATTAAATGTATCAAATACTTGCAATGAATAATATCCCAAATCACGCAAGATAAAGTCTCCCGATTTAGCCTGGGAACAGCTATGAACAGCATCCGTACGGTCATTGCAGCCGCCAGACCCTACTTCCAGTTTCAAAATTTCGTTAGTGGCAAGGTTATATTCGTATTGAATACATATGCCGGCCTTAGAACCGCCATTCCCTTTATAATCCTTATACATGTTATCAGGGACTTTAAATTTGGTCGAGTCTTTTATAATCACACGGGGAAAATGATTCCAAAAATCTCCTTGGTACATCCCCGCTCTTTGAAACTGATCTCTCAAAGCCTCACTTAACACGGATTTGACAAAAGATAAACACGCCTGAGTGAAACGTTCATCCAACGATTGTTTGCGCATTTGAATATTGAAAAAATCATCAAGAACATCGCACATGCTTTCTAAACTGCTACTGGCTTGATGACTGCTGCAATAAAGTAACATGGCGATGAAAGTTTCTGCTGTGAGCTTACGCGTGCGTTTAACAAAACCGGCAACACGGGCCTGGGATTGTATATGTTCACTAGCGAAAAGCCGATGCAAATGATCGGCGCACAGAGATAAATGGGGAGAAGGAGTACCCCCCATTATATTAAAGGGAAAGAAGCAAAAACACTTAACCTGACGGCTATGCCCGAATGGGGTTGCACCGCTCAATGTTTCCTGTGTAATGTTATTCAACCCTTTGGGTTGGCAACTTGGATGCAACATCATGTTGCCCACGGGTTTCGTTCCTCACCCCGTGGCTATTATTGTTTGCCCCTGTTGGGGGCAGTTCCACTAATTACCTTACTGTTATGTATTAATTCTGTCAATGATTCTCTTTCCCTTTAAATAATTGTTGTATCTTTGCCCCTGAACTACTTTTCACGATAGGTTGGAATGCCAGCCTATAAAGATTGTCGACAAATATAATACTTGTCGGCATGTTCTATATGGCGGTTTCCGTACCCCCGTATGGAGCGTTAATGCGCCCAATGGCCTATCGTGGTGTAGTTCAACGGGACAGGCGGAGCCGCTTCTTTTTATGAAAAATTGCTGCCTATCACTCTTTATCTATTTACTTTTATGAAACCAAATGAAGTGACCGCTCCGGCAGTGGGCGGAATGGCTGTGACTACTAAACCTGTATTTTCTATTTCTGACGAAGAACTGAAGGAATTTTATCTGAAAGAAGTTGTTGTTTTGTTTGCCAACCGTTGTTCTCCCAACCGTTCGGAGTACGAGCTACTGTGTTTATTGCAAGCTGAATACAAGCAAATACTTCACTTTTTTGCTCAACTCATCGCATTGCCTTTAGAGGCGGGATTGTCCACCGTGTATGCTGTATCTGCTTCCTATATGATGCAGAACGAACATAGTGTTGTTGATAAGAGACGTACAAATGCTTCTATAGCCGAACATATTGAGGCCGTTTCTACTCTGACTGCAAACCGTGTAGTTATTAATAAATTACAGGGAATTTATAACACGCATTATGGCAACCTGACACGCCTGATAAAGCAATGTCCCGAAAGCGTTGCGAAGAAAAAAGGGAAATAAAAGAGGGGGGAAGTATTGCCCCGTTGAGAGTTGCTCAAAATGTTCTCACTTAAGCCACTCTTAGGTTCTAACCTAAGCCACCGTTAGGTTCCCACCTAAGGCACTCTTAGGTTACCGCCTAAGCCATCGTTAGGAAAATAGTATAGAGAAAACATGGGGGAGCCAGTATTTGGGTATGAATATGCAGTTAGTATGAAAATAATTAGTGCGCCGCCCGGTATTTGCCTTCCTCTTTGTCTTCCAGCATGCTGAGGTAGGATGTGTAGCGCGATTCACTGATGTAGTGCTCTTCTACGGCTTTGCGCACAGCACATCCCGGCTCGTGGCGGTGCGTGCAGTTATTATATTTGCAATCTGCCGAAGTCTTGAATATTTCCGGGAAGTAGTGCCCTATTTCCTCTTCTTCCATGTCGAAGGTGCCGAAGCCTTTGATGCCCGGTGTGTCGATGATGTAGCCGTTGCCCGGTACGGGAAACATTTCGGAGAAAGTAGTTGTGTGCATCCCTTTGTTGTGGTAAGCAGATATTTCGGCAGTTTTGACTACCTGTCCCGGTAGGATGGCATTGATTAGCGTGGACTTGCCTACGCCCGAATGACCGGAAAACAGGGTGACACGTTCTTTAAGTTCTTCTTTGATGGCATCGATGCCCTCGCCCGTCCGTGCGGAGAGCTTGAAGCAGGGATAACCTATCTGTGTATAAAGAGTGATGAGGCTGTCGAGGTAACGCAACTCGTCTTCGTTGTAAGCATCTACTTTGTTGAAAAGGATTTTCACCGGCACCCGGTATGCCTCGGCAGAAGCGAGGAAACGGTCGATGAATGTAGTCGATGTTTCAGGATAGTTGACAGTCACCACCAGCATGCACTGGTCGAGGTTGGCTGCAAGGATGTGCGACTGTTTGGAGAGGTTGGAGGAGCGGCGGACAATGTAGTTTTTCCGGTCTTCTATCTCACAGATAAAAGCCGTGCCCTCTTGATTCAGTATGATTTGAACATGATCACCCACGGCAACGGGGTTGGTGCTACGGATGCCTTTCAAGCGGAAGTTACCTTTGATTTTGCACTCGATATACTGTCCGTCATCGGTCTTTACCTGATACCAACTACCTGTATTCTTTATTACTAATCCCCTCATAGAGTTGAGAGTTGAAAGTTGAAAGTTGAAAATTGAAAGTTAGCTGCGCTATTATGCTGCATAGTAACTTTCAACTTTCAACTTTCCCCTTTCAACTATATTTATACGGTCATTATTTCTTTATCTTTCTCAGCCAGCATTTCGTCAATCTTGGCGATATACTTGTCATGCACCTTCTGCAATTTAGCTTCGGCATTCTTTTGTTCGTCTTCTGCCAGACCGTCTTTAACAGCTTTCTTCAGTGTGTCGTTACCATCGCGGCGGGCGTTACGTACACTGACTTTGGCTGTTTCGCCTTCGCCTTTGCATTGTTTAGCCAGTTGCTTACGACGTTCTTCGGTCAAAGGAGGAATACCGATGCGGATAATTTCACCGTTATTCTCGGGCATGATGCCCAGGTCAGAGTCGATGATAGCCTTTTCAATCACGCGGAACATGCTTTTATCCCACGGCTTGATAGCGATGCTACGCGCGTCCGGGGTAGTCACGGCAGCGACGTTGCTGATGGGTACCATACTTCCGTAAGAGTCAACACGGATTCCGTCCAGCAGACGGGTGCTTGCTTTTCCGGCGCGGATGTGTGCCAATGCCTCTTCCAGATACATGATGGCCATGTCCATTTTTTCTTGTGAGTCTTCGATAATCGTCTTTACTTCAACCATATTTCTTTGCTTTTATAGATGCTTGTTGATTAATTCAGAAACAAAAATAGCTTATTTTTTTGATTAGTTATGTACCAGCGTACCGATTTCTTCTCCGCTGATTACTTTTTTCAGGTTCCCCACTGTGTCCATGTCAAACACTACAATCGGCAGATTGTTTTCTTTACACATGCAGGTCGCTGTCAGGTCCATTACTTTCAGTCCACGTTTCAGCACTTCGTCGTAGGTGATGTCGTGGAATTTGGTAGCTGTCGGGTCTTTCTCCGGATCGGCGGTGTAGATGCCGTCTACACGCGTTCCTTTCAGCATCACGTCGGCTTCTATTTCGATGCCTCGCAGTGACGAACCGGTGTCGGTGGTAAAGAATGGGTTGCCCGTACCGCCTGACATGATAACGATTTCTCCGTTCTCCATGTGCTCGATGGCTTTCCATTTGCTATAGAACTCGCCGATAGGTTCCATACGGATGGCAGTCAGCACCCGGGCTTTAACACCATCTGCTACCAATGCCGAACTAAGCGCAAGGCTGTTGATAACGGTTGCCAGCATACCCATTTGGTCACCTTTCACACGGTCGAAACCTTTATTGGCTCCGCTCAATCCGCGGAAAATGTTACCACCGCCAATAACGATACCTATTTGCACACCTTGTTCGTGAATTTCTTTGATTTGTGCGGCATATTCGGCAAGGCGTTTTTCGTCGATGCCATATTGCTTTTCTCCCATCAGGCTCTCACCGCTGAGCTTCAGTAGGATTCTTTTGTATTTTGCCATATTAGTTGGGTGTTAATGGTTTATTTGCAGCAAAGATAAGGATAATAAATGAGAATGAGAGCAGAATTAGGTAAGGTCATTGTGAACAAGTTATTTAGTATTGTAATTGGGGTTGGGTAAATAAAAGGAGATAGGTATACTTTTATTATTGTCAGAATTCCGCTACCTTTGTACATCAGTTAATATCAAACTGAATAAAGATATGGAACAAAAAAGTGAAGTCATTATATATCAATCTCAGGATGGCACAATAAAAGTAGATGTACTATTGTCGGAAGAAACTGTTTGGCTGACTATTGACCAAATGGCTACTTTATTTGGGAAGTCCCGGTCAACCATCAATGAGCATATTTTAAATGCATACAATGAAGGTGAACTGGTTGAAGAAAGAACAAAAAGAAAAATCGGAAATCCCGATTTTTCTACTAAGCCAACCAATTATTATAGCCTTGATGTTATCATTTCCGTAGGTTATCGAGTGAAATCTTTGCAAGGTACACAATTTCGCATTTGGGCTACACAACGATTGCGAGATTACATCATTAAGGGATTTGCTCTGAATGATGAGCGGTTCAGAACAGGTTCATCAATGAATTACTTTCGTGAACTGTTAGACAGGATAAGGGAGATTCGTCTTTCAGAGAGATTCTTCTATCAGCAAATTAAAGATATTTATGCCACAAGCATAGACTATGACCCGTCTGATGAAATGACCCTTGCATTCTACAAAGAAGTACAAAATAAACTTCTTTGGGCGGTTAGTGGTAAAACGGCTGCTGAACTGATTTATTATCGGGCAAATGCAACTTTACCACAAATGGGCTTAACTTCTACCTCTTTGCCCAATAAAGTTCGTAAAACGGATGTTGAGATAGGGAAGAATTATTTAAGTGAAGAAGAAATAGGGCTTCTAAAGCTGATTGTAGAACAATTCTTGGCTTATGCCGAAACTCAGGCTATGCAACACAAGCCCATGTATATGAGTGATTGGATTGAAAAGCTGAAACAGGTGCTTACGATGAATGATAAAAACATATTGGAGCATGCCGGATCTATTTCTCATAAACTGGCATTGCAAAAAGCCGCTGATGAGTATGACAAATACAAGGTACTTCAAAAGCAGTTGGAACATTTGGAGAGTATCAGAGAATTGGAGGAGGATATAAAAAAGTTAGGTAAGAAAAAGAAATAACCAAAACGACTTTTAACCAGAGCTATTTTTGCTGTAATACTCTTTTGGCAAGAAGTGTTTCTGCCACTCCGCGAGAAGATAGGTAGACAATGAACGCCATCCACAAGGCATGGTTTCCCATCGAGGCATGGAACGCATAATAGATAATGAAGAAGCTGATCGAAGCGATGAACATGGAACAGAGCATCTGGCGTGTGGCAGTTGCCCCGATAAAAATACCGTCCCAAAGGAATGCCGGGAATCCGGCAAGCGGGATGGCTAATACCCAATAGAAGTACGTTCCGGCTTCGTTAATGACAGAAACCTCATTGGTCAGTAACCCGAGAAAAGCTTTGCCACCTATGCCGTAGAGCAGGGTGAAGGCAACCGAAAGCCCTGTACCCCAAGCAAAGAGCCTGCGAACGGTGCGATGAAGTTCTATCCGGTTGTTTGCACCGATGTATCGCCCCGCCAGTGCTTCGCCTGCGTAAGCAAATCCGTCCATGATGTAGGAGAAGAGGGTGAAAAGCTGCATCAGTAAGGTGTTTACCGCCAGGACTACTTCTCCTTGCGCAGCTCCGGCTGAGGTGAAATACATGGTTACTGCTACCAGGCAGAGGGTGCGGAGAAAAATATCACGGTTCACCCCGAAGAAACGGTACATGGCTTGCTTTTGCCACAGACCCTTCCAGTGAATGCGTTTTCGCAGTTGTCCGTAGTATCGATACCACAACAGAAGTGCCATAAAGAAGCCCGCATATTGGGCAATGAGGGTGCCCAGGGCGACGCCTTCCACTTTCATATCCAGTAGATAGACGAAGCACAGGCTGGCTGCGATGTTGACAATGTTTTGAGTAATGGCGATATACATCGGGAAACGGGAGTTCTGCATGCCGATGAACCATCCGGCAAAACCATACAGCCCCAGCATGGCGGGAGCGCCCCAGATGCAGATATAGAAATAGAGTGTAGCAAGCTGTTCCACTTCATCGGATGTCCGGATGAAACTAAAAGCGGCTTTCAGAATGGGGTATTGCAACAACATCAGACAAAGGGCGATGAACAGCCCTACTCCGACGGAACGCAATAACAGGCGGGTTACTTCGTCCAGGTCGCGTTTGCCGTATGCCTGGGAGGTCATTCCACTGGTTCCCATGCGCAGGAAGCCGAATATCCAGTAAATGATATTGAACAGCATGCCCCCCACAGCGATGGCGCCGATATAGGCTGCTGAACCTAAATGCCCCACAATGGTGACGTCGATGAGTCCCAATAGTGGCACGGTGATATTGGATATAATAGAGGGAATGGCTATTTGCAGAATGCGTCGGTTCCCGTTACTGATACGATTTATTTCAAGCATGACGAGCAAAGATAATGCAAATTACAGAGAATCGGAAAATGCTGTGAACAATAACGATATTAAATTGGTTCGTAATGCCTCGATGGAATAAAAAATCACTATCTTTGTAGATAGGCTAACTAAATAAGTATGAAGAAGATAAAAATCACCGGTTTGTTATTTACCTTTCTGCTGTCGTTCCCGTTTATGTTGTCGGCACAAACGGGTGAAGAGGTACTGTTAAAGGTATCGTCAGCGCTTTCCGACAAGCAGTGGAACCAGGCGGTAGGCTTCTTTCGCCAGGCGGTGAGTGCCAATGTGGATAAGGCGGAGATGTTCTATTGGACAGGTGTAGATAAGAGTTCGGATGTAGCTCCTAAAATGGCCGGCGAACTGGCTTCTTATTATAAGCGGATGCGTAATTACGACAAAGCCTATCTTTTTTACAAAGAACTGTTACAAAAGTCTCCCAACGATGTGAACTATTTGGCTTCATGTGCCGAGATGGAGGTCTACCGGGGTAAAGAGTCGGAAGCGTTGCAGACTTATGAGAAAGTGCTTGCATTGGACGCTGATAATCTGTCTGCCAATATCTTTGTCGGTAACTACTATTACCTGAAAGCTGAACAGGAAAAGCAGAAAATAGAGACGGATTATAAGAAAATAACCACTCCCACCCGGATGCAGTATGCCCGTTACCGTGAAGGGCTCAGCCGAGTCTTGTCTACGGGATATATAAAGGCGCGGGGGTATCTGGAGAGGGTAATCAGTCAATTCCCGTCTACGGAAGCCCAAAAGACTTTGGAAAGAATTAAGGTGATAGAAAAAGAGGTGAACAGATAGCAATGCTGTTCACCTCTTTTTCTTTTATGTTGTTTTTATTTGATTACGCGTATCGGTAAGTCTAAAACGCCATCGAATGTTGCACGGGTTTTGGTTTGGTCTTTCTTCGGTCCCGGAATCAGCGGACTGTAGGTCAGGACGTGGCGGATGCGGTCGTGCTGGTCGTTGCTGAATTGGTCGGAATAACTAACGGAATAATCCATGATATTGCGGGAGGTAAATTTAGTTCCGTCACAACTTTCACGTTGAACAAGATAAGCAAAAAGCTGATCGTTAGCTACGCCACCTGCCATTGCCCACTGATAGTTCATGTCGTAAGCATCTTTATCGTAACTGTAGGTATCTTTACAATAGTCAGTATCTTCACAAGTGCCCTTTGGACCTTCTGAAAAGACATGGTGTAGTCCTAAATAATGCCCTAACTCGTGTGCGAGTGTCACGGTTACGTCAGTTGTGTTATATCTTGTAGAGGTAGATTGCTGGTCGATAAAGAGGCTATTGATAGAGGTACAATATGGAAAACTCAGATTCTTCAATTCCAGATAGGAATATTTGGTCTCATTGAGTCCTTCCAGAGAATTACTACCTGTCGTGGTGAATGGTAAATGAGAAATTCCCAATGTGGTAGTATTTGATTGCGGGTCGTTTGTAAAGTTGTAAATCATTACGTTAATGTATTGATTGGGGTCCCATAAGTATTTCACGTATCCCACTCCCCCCTTTGTAGTATCGTCTTCCATGAATTTGTCACAGTCGATAGGGTAGCTGCCTTCCCATAGTTTATATTCTACTCCCGGAGTAGTTAATGATTTCCCGTTAGGATCTGTAGAAGCCAGTGTAAAAGTCAGGTTCATATCTACGCTTCCGGTATTCTTTTTATATAAATTGTTGACCACGTTTAGTATTTCTGCTAAACGGCTTTGGTTGACGTACTGTAAAGGGTCGTTCTTATCTTTGTAGAATACGTGGAAGATAACAGGTAATTGGTAGTGATATGCTTCGGGATTGGTTGAACTGTTGGCGGCTTGTTGGTTAATCGTAATAGTCTTCTTTATTCCACTGGAGGTAACAACGACAGTCGTATTTCTTGCTGTCGTACTTAAATTAGCTTCTACGGCAATGCTGAGCGACTGATTGCTTGTTCCCTGACTGGGCACGAGGTCGCACCAGGTCGAAGAACTGACAGCTACCCAGGAATCACTGCTGGTAATGTTTACCGTTAGGGTAGCTCCGTCACTGCTAACGTTTTGAAAAGAGGTCTCTGACAGCTCCAGTTTAGAATTATCTTCGGTGTTGGAGTCCTCACAACTACTGAAACTAATAAATAGTATAAGTATAAAGAACAAATATTTCTCTTTCATAATTTAAAATGTTTTTCTTTAAAGAACACACGCTCAAAGATATTGTTTTAAACTTGAATTCTCAATTTTAAAGGACATATTGTACCTCTTTGAAGAAGTATCGACGTATTTTGCCGGTTTCGTCTTGTAACACCAGTTGTCCGTCGGGTTCCACTCTTACTATTTTGGCATTAAAGGTTCCTTCAGAATCTTTGTAAAGGTGCATGCCTTCTCTGCGGAACATAGCTTCCTGGTAATGGTGGGTAATAAGTTCTGTTTTTCCTTCCTGTAACAATGCATAATACGCTTTTACCCGTTGCAAGACCTGAGCGAGTATTTCCATCCGGTCAGATTCCCGCCGGGTGATCTGCTTGATCGAGATGGGGTTAGGGGCTGAACTGTGAAACTTTTCCTGATTTATGTTAATGCCTATTCCCGCGATGCTTTGGCTGATATACGTGCCTTCAAGGTTGTTTTCAATCAGCATGCCGCATATCTTTTTATCTTTCCAATAAACATCGTTCGGCCATTTTATAGAAACATCCCCGATGTAAGAGTCGAGTGCTTCTTTTACGGCCAACGAAGCGATTTGTGAGAGCAGGAATTGCTTGCGTGCTTCCAAGAAAGTGGGATACAGTACATAGCTGAATAACAGGTTTTTATCCTTCTCCGCTTCCCATGAATTGCCACGTTGTCCTTTGCCCGCAGTCTGGAACCGGGCAACGGCTGTTGTCAGTTCATCCGGCGTTTGCTCTTTGCAGAGTGCAATCAAATAATGATTTGTCGAATCTGTTTCCTCCAGATGAATGAGTGGTGTAGGAAATTCAGGGAAGGGCATCATATTCGGCACGCAGCTTTTTAGTAAACTTCTTGATTACTAAATCATAAGAGTGGTCTATCAACTGCTTGATGAGGCGGTCGTCCACATCCCGGTCAAAGAAAATCTGGTTCCAGTGTTTCTTGTTGAAGTGGTAGGCTCCTTCGATGGCAGAATATTGCTCTCTTAGTTCAATGGCATATTCCGGGTCGCATTTCATGAATATTTTGTTGGCATCTTCAAGGTCGATGAGAGCAAACATTTTATCCATTACTTTTATAACAAGCGAGGTATCGTCGAAGGGCAGGCATTCTGTCGTCCCTTTCTTTGAGAGGCAATACTCTCTGGCTGATTCTATATCCATATTATTTAAAATAACGGCGGGTAAAACGCCTCTTTTATATGTTCTATTTTAAAATTTCCTTTTTCTCCTACAGCTGTGATAATATCAAAACGGACGGGCGAATCTATCTGAAAAGTCTTGATGTAAGCATCGGCAGCCATCACTGTTCTCCGGACTTTTAGCGGTGTTACGGCATCCTGTGGCTCGGCAAAGTCCGTATCTGTCCGGGTTTTTACTTCTACAATAATCAGTTCGCCCTCTTTGGCTGCTACAATGTCCAGTTCAAAATGATTCTTTCGCCAGTTGCGGTGACGAATGAAGTAATTATGCTGCTCAAGATAGGCGGCAGCAGCGTCTTCGCCTGCCTTTCCGAGGATATTATGTGCTGCCATAACCGTTTTTTGCAAATTTACTCTTTTTATTCTTTGTATTTACAGAAGTAAAAGTAAATTTGCAAGGAATATGAGAAAGCGAGATAAAAAATGTGCCAAAGCGACTGTTGACGAGCCAAAACGCCAGCAACGGATGACTTGTCTGATGAGCGATGATGAACAGCAGATTGTAGATCGTTATCTTGAAAAGTATAAGATTACGAATAAATCCCGTTGGCTTCGCGAGACTATTCTCATGTTTATACATAAAAATATGGAGGAGGACTATCCTACTCTTTTTGGCGAACACGATATGAGACGCTGACCTATGCTGGACGATACTTATTTTATGAAGCAAGCCCTGATTGAGGCGCAGAAAGCGGCGGAAAGGGGAGAGGTTCCGGTAGGCGCGGTAGTTGTTTGCAAAGAGCGGATTATAGCCCGTGCCCATAACCTGACGGAAACCCTGAACGATGTGACAGCCCACGCCGAAATGCAGGCTATCACTGCCGCAGCCAATGTTCTTGGCGGAAAATACCTGAATGAATGTACGTTGTATGTAACAGTAGAACCTTGTGTGATGTGTGCAGGGGCTATAGCTTGGGCGCAAACGGGTAAGTTAGTGTTTGGAGCGGAAGATGAAAAGAGAGGATACCAGCGATATGCTTCTCAGGCATTACACCCTAAAACAGTTGTGGTAAAAGGAATACTGGCAGAAGAGTGTGCCGGACTGATGAAGGAGTTTTCTTTGCCGCTAAAAGAAAGTAACCTTCTCGAGTGTGCCATCGTCACCTTCTCGGGTGAGCCATCGTCACCTTCCCAGGTGAGCTGCCCTGAACTGAACGAGTGGAAGATGACTCCAAAGAGTTATCTCTAAGATAGAATCAAAAAAACTTGCAGGAATCATTAGCAAACAAAATATTTCAGTAATTTTGTTATCGCTATTTATCAATAAAGTAATTATGACTCAGCAAAATAAAATACAGCTATTCGAACAGAAGCAAGTACGGACTGTTTGGGATGACGAGCAGGAGAAATGGTACTTCTGATCCCTCGCTGGCCTACCAATGACGAAATGTCCCCGCCTCTGTCATTAGCTTCGCTCAAAACCATTTTTTTTGTTCAAGGTATAGTCAGAGGAACATAGTGACGAAGAATCTGTAAACACAGACTTTTATGTATACAAGATCCTTCACTATGTTCAGGATGACAGATTGGTAGGATAGTGGGATTGTTTAGTCAGCGGACAATCAGGCTTATGATATTTACTGAATATCCCTAAAATAAGGGCTCAAAGAGGAGGAAAATGAAACCGTGACGAATTGTCACGGTTTGCAAATGCCTTGTACTGATAGAAAGAATGCTCTCATTTTCCGTTCATCGTTATTTTGGAATCTCCTCAAAGTCAACGTACTCTCCTTCTTCATCTGAGAATATCTTCTTGTGTCTACTTGTTCCCTTCTTTGCAATGATTTCTTCATCATCATTGTCTACGTCGGAAGCATGATAATGCTTATGATTACCGGAATAAGTATGTGTTGAGCTCGTATTACGACGTCCACCGAGTCCGAAGATGGCTCTGAGAACGCTGCCAACGATAGTAAGACCGATAATAATGACGGCAATAACAATAATGAATAAAAATCCTAAGATGTGAAACATAGGCTAATTGTTTAATACGTTGCTTAAAATCTGTAGTACAACAAACGTGCCAGAAGGATTGTTTATTTATTCTTTCTTGTTAAAAGTGAAAGAATGATATACCAGACAATGACTGCTGCAAATCCGCTTACACCGATAAAGACAAGCAAAGGGATGCACACAATAAGAAAAATGAAGCTTACCTTATTATCTTTCCATGATAAATTCTTGAACTTCAGTGAGAACATAGGAATCTCTGCTACCAGAAGCCAGGAAAAAAGCATGACTAATAATAATAGGTATATAGGATTGAAGTTTTCGGAAATAAGTAGACTGTGTGACCCATATATCAATGAACCCCAAAACAAGGCATTGGCAGGGACAGGAAGTCCGACAAATGAACTCGTCTGGCGGGTGTCGTTATTAAACTTAGCCAGTCGTAAACCTGAAAATACGGCAATCAGGAAAGCCAGATACGGAAAATAAGGGGCAATACCTTCCATCGCTGCCGGGTAGTGCATCTCCTTAAACAGGGAAAATATCATAAACGAAGGAGCAGCCCCGAAACTGATATCGTCAGCCAGTGAGTCGAGGTCCTTTCCAATAGCGGAATAGGCTTTAAGCGTACGCGCCAGCATCCCGTCGAAGAAGTCGAATACGGCACTTAATATGATAAATGTCAGAGCCAGGTCATACTTAGCTTCGAATGCCATCACGCAAGCGATGCATCCGGAGAATAAATTCAGGCAGGTGACTGTGTTTGGGATATGTCGGGTGATTGCGTTTGCCATTGATTCTTATTTTAGTTTGGCGATAACAGTTTGGTTACCTGTGGTTAACTGCCCCATTGTGACGCAGATTTCTGTTCCGAGCGGCAGGTAGACGTCAACGCGCGAACCGAATTTGATAAAGCCCATGTGCTCGTCGATGTAGCACTCTTCTCCCGGCTCTGCATAGGTCACGATACGCCGTGCCATAGCTCCGGCAATCTGTCGTGCCATGACTTCCACACCTTCCGGTGTTTCAATAACCACCATCGAACGTTCGTTGTCAGTGCTTGCTTTGGGTAGCCATGCTTTCATGAACTTACCATTCTGATGGCCTACCTTAATGACGGTTCCATCAACAGGATACCAGTTGGCATGCACATTGAGGATACTCATAAAAATAGATACCATGATGCGGCGGTCGTGAAAGTATTCGTTTTCCTCGACTTCTTCTATCACAACTATTTTCCCGTCTGCCGGTGCTACGACAATCTTTTCAGTATCCTGACCGAAGAGACGAATCGGGCAACGGAAGAAATTAACCATCAGCAGATAGACCACAACACTGGTGACTGCCACCAGGTAAAAAGGTATCTTGCAGTCAATTCCCCAGTAGAGAGCTGCATTTATAAGGAGAAGCAGAAAGAAGCTGCCCCATAGTATATGTGTACCTTCACGGTGAATCCTTATCTTTTTTAATTTTTTTAATCGACCCATGTGTGTTGTTTAATGGTAATTATCTGCAAAAGTATACTTATTTTAAAAATCCCGCAAACATTTGTTAGTAGAAATGATTCATGTTAATAACTTTTTGGGGAATATCTTTGTTTCTACCTTTAGACATTGTAATTTTATACCCTGAATTTTATAGATATAACTATGCAGGATTTCGTTCATTTACACGTCCATACACAGTATTCGCTCCTTGACGGTCAGGCCAGTGTCAGTGCACTGGTCGATAAAGCTATGGCCGACGGCATGAAAGGTATAGCCGTCACCGATCATGGTAACATGTTCGGTATAAAGGAGTTTACCAACTATGTTAATAAGAAGAACGGGGGGCCGAAAGGGGAAATAAAAGACCTGAAAAAGAAGATTGCCGCCATTGAAGCCGGTCAGGTGGAATGTGAAGACAAAGAGGCGGAAATAGCTTCCTGTAAAGCCAAAATAGTCGAAGCGGAGAACAAACTTTTCAAACCCATCATCGGTTGTGAGATGTATGTTGCCCGTCGTACGATGGATAAAAAAGAGGGTAAACCTGACCAAAGCGGTTATCACCTGATTGTTTTAGCTAAGAATGAGAAGGGGTATCACAATCTTATAAAGTTGGTGTCGCATGCCTGGACGAGAGGATATTATATGCGTCCGCGTACCGACCGTAACGAACTGGAAAAGTATCACGAAGGACTGATTATTTGCTCTGCTTGTTTGGGTGGTGAGGTTCCCAAAAAGATAACGTTGGGACAACTGGAAGAAGCGCAAGAGACTATTCAGTGGTTCAAAAATCTGTTTGGAGAAGACTATTATCTGGAGTTGCAGAGACATAAAGCGACTATAGAGCGTGCCAACCACGAAGCCTATCCGTTGCAGGTCAATGTGAATAAATACTTGATTGAGTATGCCCAGAAGTATAATGTAAAGCTGATATGCTCCAATGACGTACACTTTGTAAATGAAGAACATGCCGAAGCGCACGACCGTCTTATCTGTTTGAGTACAGGCAAGGATCTTGACGATCCGAAGCGCATGCTTTATACCAAGCAGGAGTGGATGAAGACAAAGGCGGAGATGAACGAGCTCTTTGCCGATGTTCCCGAAGCGTTGAGCAATACGCTTGAAATTCTGGATAAAGTAGAATACTACTCCATTGACCACGCACCTATCATGCCTACTTTTGCTATCCCCGAAGATTTCGGAACGGAAGAAGAATACAGGGCGAAGTATACGGAGAAAGACCTTTTTGATGAGTTTACTCAGGATGAAAACGGTAATGTGGTGCTGAGTGAGGAAGATGCGAAATCGAAGATTAAGAAGTTGGGGGGATATGATAAACTCTATCGTATCAAGCTGGAAGCTGACTATCTGAAGAAGCTCGCTTTGGACGGAGCTAAGAAGTTCTATGGAGATCCGCTCACGGATGAAGTAGCCGAACGGCTCAAATTTGAGTTGCACATCATGAAGACGATGGGTTTCCCGGGCTACTTCCTTATTGTGCAGGACTTCATTGCTGCCGGGCGCAATATGGGTGTGTCCATTGGTCCGGGTCGTGGATCGGCTGCCGGATCTGCCGTAGCTTACTGTTTGCAGATTACCAAAATTGACCCTATTAAATATGACTTACTGTTTGAGCGTTTCTTGAACCCCGACCGTATCTCGCTTCCTGATATTGATATAGACTTCGATGATGATGGTCGTGGAGAAGTGCTCCGTTGGGTGACTAACAAGTATGGTCAGGAGAAAGTAGCCCACATCATTACATACGGTACGATGGCTACCAAGCTGGCTATCAAAGACGTTGC